>OZ025248.1:18700972-18923068 GCA_964019135.1 Arenicola marina | reverse complement strand
AATGCCAGATAACTGCGATAACAATCACTATTAATAATGTAATAATTGATAATCATTACGAATCAAGGCGTCATCATGGATCAAGGTATAGCGACTTCATAGATTTCAGTATATGCGTTCTATACCACATCAAAAGAAATGGTGTGGGTGGGTGATAACGTGAGGGCGATCATGCTGTGGTGGGTGATGACGTGAGGGCGATCATGCTGTGGTGGGTGATGACGTGAGGGCGATCATGCTGTGGTGGGTGATGCCGTGAGGGCGATCATGCTGTGGTGGGTGATGACGTGAGGGCGATCATGCTGTGGTGGGTGATGACGTGAGGGCGATCATGCTGTGGTGGGTGATGACGTGAGGGCGATCAAGCTGTGGTGGGTGAGGGCGATCATGCTGTGGTGGGTGATGACGTGAGGGCGATCATGCTGTGGTGGGTGATGACGTGAGGGCGATCATGCTGTGGTGGGTGATGACGTGAGGGCGATCAAGCTGTGGTGGGTGAGGGCGATCATGCTGTGGTGGGTGATGACGTGAGGGCGATCATGCTGTGGTGGGTGATGACGTGAGGGCGATCATGCTGTGGTGGGTGATGCCGTGAGGGCGATCATGCGGTGGTGGGTGATGACGTGAGGGCGATCATGCTGTGGTGGGTGATGACGTGAAGGCGATCATGCTGTGGTGGGTGATGACGTGAGGGCGATCACGCTGTGGTGGGTGATGACGTGAGGGTGATCATGCTGTGGTGGGTGATGACGTGAGGGCGATCATGCTGTGGTGGGTGATGACGTGAGGGCGATCATGCTGTGGTGGGTGATGACCCGAGGGCGATCATGCTGTGGTGGGTGATGCCGTGAGGGCGATCATGCTGTGGTGGGTGATGCCGTGAGGGCGATCATGTTGTGGTGGGTGATGACGTGAGGGCGATCATGCTGTGGTGGGTGATGACGTGAGGGCGATCATGCTGTGGTGGGTGATGCCGTGAGGGCGGTCATGCGGTGGTGGGTGATGACGTGAGGGCGATCATGCTGTGGTGGGTGATGACGCGAGGGCGATCATGCTGTGGTGGGTGATGACGTGAGGGCGATCATGCTGTGGTGGGTGATGACGTGAGGGCGATCATGCTGTGGTGGGTGATGACGTGAGGGCGATCATGCTATGGTGGGTGATGACGTGAGGGCGATCATGCTGTGGTGGGTGATGACGTGAGGGCGATCATGCTGTGGTGGGTGATGACGTGAGGGCGATCATGCTGTGGTGGGTGATGACGTGAGGGCGATCATGCTGTGGTGGGTGATGACGTGAGGGCGATCATGCTGTGGTGGGTGATGCCGTGAGGGCGATCATGCTGTGGTGGGTGATGCCGTGAGGGCGATCATGCTGTGGTGGGTGATGACGTGAGGGCGATCATGCTGTGGTGGGTGATGACGTGAGGGCGATCATGCGGTGGTGGGTGATGACGTGAGAGCGATCATGCTGTGGTGGGTGATGACGCGAGGGCGATCATGCTGTGGTGGGTGATGACGTGAGGGCGATCATGCTGTGGTGGGTGATGACGTGAGGGCGATCATGCTGTGGTGGGTGATGACGCGAGGGCGATCATGCTGTGGTGGGTGATGACGTGAGGGCGATCATGCTGTGGTGGGTGATGACGCGAGGGCGATCATGCTGTGGTGGGTGATGGCGTGAGGGCGATCATGCTGTGGTGGGTGATGACGTGAGGGCGATCATGCTGTGGTGGGTGATGACGTGAGGGCGATCATGCTGTGGTGGGTGATGCCGTGAGGGCGATCATGCTGTGGTGGGTGATGACGCGAGGGCGATCATGCTGTGGTGGGTGATGACGTGAGGGCGATCATGCTGTGGTGGGTGATGACGTGAGGGCGATCATGCTGTGGTGGGTGATGACGCGAGGGCGATCATGCTGTGGTGGGTGATGGCGTGAGGGCGATCATGCTGTGGTGGGTGATGACGTGAGGGCGATCATGCTGTGGTGGGTGATGACGTAAGGGCGATCATGCTGTGGTGGGTGATGACGTGAGGGCGATCATGCTGTGGTGGGTGATGACGTGAGGGCGATCATGCTGTGGTGGGTGATGACGTAAGGGCGATCATGCTGTGGTGGGTGATGACGTGAGGGCGATCATGCTGTGGTGGGTGATGACGTGAGGGCGATCATGCTGTGGTGGGTGATGACGTGAGGGCGATCATGCTGTGGTGGGTGATGACGTGAGGGCGATCATGCTGTGGTGGGTGATGACGTGAGGGCGACCATGCTGTGGTGGGTGATGACGTGAGGGCGATCATGCTGTGGTGGGTGATGACGTGAGGGCGATCATGCTGTGGTGGGTGATGCCGTGAGGGCGATCATGCGGTGGTGGGTGATGACGTGAGGGCGATCATGCTGTGGTGGGTGATGCCGTGAGGGCGATCATGCTGTGGTGGGTGATGCCGTCAGGGCGATCATGCGGTGGTGGGTGATGGCGTGAGGGCGATCATGCTGTGGTAGGTGATGACGCGAGGGCGATCATGCTGTGGTGGGTGATGACGTGAGGGCGATCATGCTGTGGTGGGTGATGACGTGAGGGCGATCAAGCTGTGGTGGGTGATGCCGTGAGGGCGATCATGCTGTGGTGGGTGATGACGCGAGGGCGATCATGCTGTGGTGGGTGATGACGCGAGGGCGAACATGCTGTGGTGGGTGATGACGTGAGGGCGACCATGCTGTGGTGGGTGATGACGTGAGGGCGATCATGCTGTGGTGGGTGATGACGTGAAGGCGATCATGCTGTGGTGGGTGATGACGTGAGGGCGATCATGCTGTGGTGGGTGGTGACGTCAAGGTGGTGATGGTGTAGGTGGGTGGTGATGTGAAGGTGGTGATGGTGTAGGTGGGTGGTGATGGTGTAGGTGGGTGGTGATGGTGTGGGTGGGTGGTGATAGTCAGGGTGGGTGATGACGTGAAGGTGGTGATGGTGCGGGTGGGCGGTGATGGTGCGGGCGGGTGGTGATGGTGTGGGTGGGTGGTGACGTGAAGGTGGTGATGGTGTGGGTGGGTTGTGACGTGAAGGTAGTGTTGGTGTGGGTGGGTGGTGACGTGAGGGCACTCATGCTGTGGTGGGTGATGCCGTGAGGGCGATCATGCGGTGATGGGTGATGACGTGAGGGCGATCATGCTGTGGTGGGTGATGACGTGAGGGCGATCATGCTGTGGTGGGTGATGAGGTGAGGGCGATCATGCTGTGGTGGGTGATGACGTGAGGGCGATCATGCTGTGGTGGGTGATGACGTGAGGGCGATCATGCTGTGGTGGGTGATGCCGTGAGGGCGATCATGCGGTGGTGGGTGATGACGTGAGGGCGATCATGCTGTGGTGGGTGATGACGTGAGGGCGATCATGCTGTGGTGGGTGATGACGTGAGGGCGATCATGCTGTGGTGGGTGATGACGTGAGGGCGATCACGCTGTGGTGGGTGATGACGTGAGGGCGATCATGCTGTGGTGGGTGATGACGTGAGGGCGATCATGCTGTGGTGGGTGATGACGTGAGGACGATCATGCTGGG
This sequence comes from Arenicola marina, assembly GCA_964019135.1. Taxonomy (NCBI): domain Eukaryota; kingdom Metazoa; phylum Annelida; class Polychaeta; family Arenicolidae; genus Arenicola; species Arenicola marina. The sequence continues at coordinate 18,919,509 of OZ025248.1, read as the reverse complement.
GTGGGTGATGCCGTGAGGGCGATCATGCGGTGGTGGGTGATGACGTGAGGGCGATCATGCTGTGGTGGGTGATGACGCGAGGGCGATCATGCTGTGGTGGGTGATGCCGTGAGGGCGATCATGCTGTGGTGGGTGATGACGTGAGGGCGATCATGCTGTGGTGGGTGATGACGCGAGGGCGATCATGCTGTGGTGGGTGATGACGTGAGGGCGATCATGCTGTGGTGGGTGATGACGTGAGGGCGATCATGCTGTGGTGGGTGATGACGTGAGGGCGATCATGCTGTGGTGGGTGATGAGGTGAGGGCGATCATGCTGTGGTGGGTGATGACGTGAGGGCGATCATGCTGTGGTGGGTGATGACGTGAGGGCGATCATGCTGTGGTGGGTGATGCCGTGATGGCGATCATGCTGTGGTGGGTGATGACGTGAGGGCGATCATGCTGTGGTGGGTGATGCCGTGAGGGCGATCATGCTGTGGTGGGTGATGCCGTCAGGGCGATCATGCGGTGGTGGGTGATGGCGTGAGGGCGATCATGCTGTGGTGGGTGGTGACGTGAGAGCGATCATGCTGTGGTGGGTGATGACGTGAGGGCGATCATGCGGTGGTGGGTGATGACGTGAGGGCGATCATGCTGTGGTGGGTGATGACGTGAGGGCGATCATGCTGTGGTGGGTGATGACGTGAGGGCGATCATGCTGTGGTGGGTGATGACGTGAGGGCGATCATGCTGTGGTGGGTGATGGCGTGAGGGCGATCATGCGGTGGTGGGTGATGACGTGAGGGCGATCATGCTGTGGTGGGTGATGACGTGAAGGCGACCATGCTTTGGTGGGTGATGACGTGAGGGCGATCATGCTGTGGTGGGTGATGACGTGAAGGCGATCATGCTGTGGTGGGTGATGACGTGAGGGCGATCATGCTGTGGTGGGTGATGACGTGAGGGCGATCATGCTGTGGTGGGTGATGACGTGAGGGGGATCATGCTGTGGTGGGTGATGACGTGAGGGCGATCATGCTGTGGTGGGTGATGACGTGAGGGCGATCATGCTGTGGTGGGTGATGACGTGAGGGCGATCATGCTGTGGTGGGTGATGACGTGAGGGCGATCATGCTGTGGTGGGTGATGACGTGAGGGCGATCATGCGGTGGTGGGTGATGACGTGAGGGCGATCATGCTGTGGTGGGTGATGACGTGAAGGCGACCATGCTGTGGTGGGTGATGACGTGAGGGCGATCATGCTGTGGTGGGTGATGACGTGAAGGCCATCATGCTGTGGTGGGTGATGACGTGAGGGCGATCATGCTGTGGTGGGTGATGACGTGAGGGCGATCATGCTGTGGTGGGTGATGACGTGAGGGCGATCATGCTGTGGTGGGTGATGACGTGAAGGCGATCATGCTGTGGTGGGTGATGACGTGAGGGCGATCATGCTGTGGTGGGTGATGACGTGAGGGCGATCATGCTGTGGTGGGTGATGACGTGAGGGCGATCATGCTGTGGTGGGTGATGACGTGAGGGCGATCATGCTGTGGTGGGTGATGCCGTGAGGGCGATCATGCTGTGGTGGGTGATGACGTGAGGGCGATCATGCTGTGGTGGGTGATGCCGTGAGGGCGATCATGCTGTGGTGGGTGATGCCGTCAGGGCGATCATGCGGTGGTGGGTGATGGCGTGAGGGCGATCATGCTGTGGTGGGTGGTGACGTGAGAGCGATCATGCTGTGGTGGGTGATGACGTGAGGGCGATCATGCGGTGGTGGGTGATGACGTGAGGGCGATCATGCTGTGGTGGGTGATGACGTGAGGGCGATCATGCTGTGGTGGGTGATGACGTGAGGGCGATCATGCTGTGGTGGGTGATGTCGTGAGAGCGATCATGCGGTGGTGGGTGAAGACGTGAGGGCGATCATGCTGTGGTGGGTGATGCCGTGAGGGCGATCATGCTGTGGTGGGTGATGACGTGAGAGCGATCATGCGGTGGTGGGTGGTGACGTGAGGGCGATCATGCTGTGGTGGGTGATGCCGTGAGGGCGATCATGCTGTGGTGGGTGATGACGTGAGAGCGATCATGCTGTGGTGGGTGATGCCGTGAGGGCGATCATGCTGTGGTGGGTGATGACGTGAGGGCGATCATGCGGTGGTGGGTGATGACGTGAGAGCGATCATGCGGTGGTGGGTGATGACGTGAGGGCGATCATGCTGTGGTGGGTGATGCCGTGAGGGCGATCATGCTGTGGTGGGTGATGACGTGAGAGCGATCATGCTGTGGTGGGTGATGACGTGAGGGCGATCATGCTGTGGTGGGTGATGCCGTGAGGGCGATCATGCTGTGGTGGGTGATGACGTGAGGGCGATCATGCTGTGGTGGGTGATGCCGTGAGGGCGATCATGCTGTGGTGGGTGATGACGTGAGAGCGATCATGCGGTGGTGGGTGGTGACGTGAGGGCGATCATGCTGTGGTGGGTGATGCCGTGAGGGCGATCATGCTGTGGTGGGTGATGACGTGAGAGCGATCATGCTGTGGTGGGTGATGCCGTGAGGGCGATCATGCTGTGGTGGGTGATGACGTGAGGGCGATCATGCGGTGGTGGGTGATGACGTGAGGGCGATCATGCTGTGGTGGGTGATGACGTGAGAGCGATCATGCTGTGGTGGGTGATGCCGTGAGGGCGATCATGCTGTGGTGGGTGATGACGTGAGGGCGATCATGCGGTGGTGGGTGATGCCGTGAGGGCGATCATGCTGTGGTGGGTGATGCCGTGAGGGCGATCATGCTGTGGTGGGTGATGACGTGAGGGCGATCATGCTGTGGTGGGTGATGACGTGAGAGCGATCATGCGGTGGTGGGTGGTGACGTGAGGGCGATCATGCTGTGGTGGGTGATGCCGTGAGGGCGATCATGCTGTGGTGGGTGATGACGTGAGAGCGATCATGCTGTGGTGGGTGATGCCGTGAGGGCGATCATGCGGTGGTGGGTGAAGACGTGAGGGCGATCATGCTGTGGTGGGTGATGCCGTGAGGGCGATCATGCTGTGGTGGGTGATGACGTGAGAGCGATCATGCGGTGGTGGGTGGTGACGTGAGGGCGATCATGCTGTGGTGGGTGATGCCGTGAGGGCGATCATGCTGTGGTGGGTGATGACGTGAGAGCGATCATGCTGTGGTGGGTGATCCCGTGAAGGCGATCATGCTGTGGTGGGTGGTGACGTGAGAGCGATCATGCTGTGGTGGGTGGTGACGTGAGGGCGATCATGCTGTGGTGGGTGATGACGTGAAGGCGACCATGCTGTGGTGGGTGATGCCGTGAGGGGGATCATGCTGTGGTGGGTGATGACGTGAGAGCGATCATGCTGTGGTGGGTGATGCCGTGAGGGCGATCATGCTGTGGTGGGTGATGACGTGAGAGCGATCATGCGGTGGTGGGTGATGGCGTGAGGGCGATCATGCGGTGGTGGGTGATGACGTGAGGGCGATCATGCTGTGGTGGGTGATGACGTGAGGGCGATCATGCTGTGGTGGGTGATGACGTGAAGGCGATCATGCTGTGGTGGGTGATGACGTGAAGGCGATCATGCTGTGGTGGGTGATGACGTGAGGGCGATCATGCTGTGGTGGGTGATGACGTGAGGGCGATCATGCTGTGGTGGGTGGTGACGTGACGGTGGTGATGGTGTAGGTGGGTGGTGACGTGAAGGTGGTGATGGTGTAGGTGGGTGGTGATGGTGTAGGTGGGTGGTGATGGTGTGGGTGGGTAGTGATAGTCTGGGTGGGTGATGACGTGAAGGTGGTGATGGTGTGGGTGGGTGATGACGTGAAGGTAGTGTTGGTGTGGGTGGGTGGTGATGGTGTGGCTGGTGATTGTTTGGGTGGGTAGTGATGGTGTGGGCGGGTGAAGACGTGGAGTGGAAGGCCTCACTCATGTCTTGATGCCGTAATTGACTCTGTGTACCGCTTACCACACTTTACACATAGTTGTATCAGGTTTGCTTTCTATGGAAGAGCGCGTTCTGGCCTCCACTCCTCCCCTCTCGCCCCTTCCCACCCCCCTCCCCAATCCCCCCCCCCCGATCACCCCCCTCTCCCTGCCTACCCCCTCACCTCCGGCACCGTGGGCGCAATGACCACTATAACCACGTAACGCGACTCGCCGGCAAGTTTTACACAATATAGATTAATATGGAGATAAATCGAAATGAATAGCGAGCGGGATAATGCCGCGGAAGGTGGGCCTCCACGTGTTCTACTATCACATTACATCAGTCCTCGGGCCCTGCCACGCCGTACTGTGCTCACCACCACGGAGGCGCCCTCTAGTGGCCGTGTATGCTTCACTGATGACTTCATCATTCCCTCCAATGGCTATGGCGACAGATCGTATGCCCGCGAGTGGGGGTGGGGGTGGGGGGGTTGTTGGTAGGTGGGGGGGGGGGGCGCTGGTTAGAGAAGGGCAACGCCGAGCAAGCTTCGATTGTAACAGATCCTTAAAATCCAGTAAAAGCAGTTTTATCGCAAGGCACTCCTCTACCACAAGGAACGTCATAATTCTCAGTCATTTGTATGACGTCACTGGGACGTCAGAATGCCACACCGTCGCCATGACAACCGCACCCCCACCCCAACCCCCGCGCACCCAACCCGCCAAGTCACTCCTCTTACCTATACACTTGGAATGACCGACGAAGAAAATCTGCAGCGATTTAAACAAAAATGTCAGCTTTGTGGGAATTATCTTTTAATACTGGCGTCTCTCCGCTCGTGGGGCGCGCCCCCTGGTGGCGTGAAATGTTGTGGGACAGCCGCCAGACAATGCGCTGGTGCCCTGTCCGGTCACCTTACAGCGCAGGGACCCAGCCAACGAAGCACAGACCCCACCTCATTATGGGTCATTATTATTCATAGCGCTTGCCACAAGACATATCATCGGCGATCGTCAGCACATTGACACGCGCCGCAAATTCCTAAGCACCTGTTGTACTCCGCGGATGGTATCACGTGATGGGGACAACAGTACATCCGGGCCTCACGGCAAAGAAACCCGCAAGGGAAACAAGCAAAACCAAAATGTACTGTTTTTAGCATCTTTCACACAAATAAATCTTCGTTTGAATGACAGTATCCTGGTTCATTCAACCCATTTGTGTTAGAGGCGACCTTGACGCATAAAGGTCACACCTTTATATGTCTCAGTCTTGCACTGTTGTTACATAATAATAGGTTTATTTCATCTAAAAAACATGTACATTACATTTTCATGTGCAAACTGAGCAGAAACGGTGCTTATATGCTCGTGCAAGAAAAAGACAACAAAAAGAAGAAACCCGCCCCCCCCCCACCCAAAAAACAGTATATATAACAGTATATATATACATATATATAACAGTATATTTATGCATATATATATATATATATAAATATATACAAATATATATAATTAAACTTTTTTACATAAAAATGACATACACAAAACAATTGCTTAACCACTCAGATATTGTTAGGCTAAGAATTGTATGCAAGTTATAATTACGATCTCAACGCCTCAACAACAGAAAACAGGAGACACCTTGGGATTGTTGTCATCGTGTGTTAGTAACCAACTGACCCGTAATATGTACCTGATATACTGTCACTAAAGCCACAAGTGGAGGCATCATCTCCCCTCTAATGTTAGTAACCAACCGACCAGTAATATGTACCTGATATACTGTCACTAAAGCCACAAGTGGAGGCATCATCTCCCCTCTAATGTTAGTAACCAACCGACCAGTAATATGTACCTGATATACTGTCACTAAAGCCACAAGTGGAGGCATCATCTCCCCTCTAATGTTAGTAACCAACCGACCAGTAATATGTACCTGATATACTGTCACTAAAGCCACAAGTGGAGGCATCATCTCCCCTCTAATGTTAGTAACCAACCGACCAGTAATATGTACCTGATATACTGTCACTAAAGCCACAAGTGGAGGCATCATCTCCCCTCTAATGTTAGTAACCAACCGACCAGTAATATGTACCTGATATACTGTCACTAAAGCCACAAGTGGAGGCATCATCTCCCCTCTAATGTTAGTAACCAACCGACCAGTAATATGTACCTGATATACTGCCACTAAAGCCACAAGTGGAGGCATCATCTCCCCTCTAATGTTAGTAACCAACCGACCAGTAATATGTACCTGATATACTGCCACTAAAGCCACAAGTGGAGGCATCATCTCCCCTCTAATGTTAGTAACCAACCGACCAGTAATATGTACCTGATATACTGCCACTAAAGCCACAAGTGGAGGCATCATCTCCCCTCTAATGTTAGTAACCAACCGACCAGTAATATGTACCTGATATACTGTCACTAAAGCCACAAGTGGAGGCATCATCTCCCCTCTAATGTTAGTAACCAACCGACCAGTAATATGTACCTGATATACTGCCACTAAAGCCACAAGTGGAGGCATCATCTCCCCTCTAATGTTAGTAACCAACCGACCAGTAATATGTACCTGATATACTGCCACTAAAGCCACAAGTGGAGGCATCATCTCCCCTTTAATGTTAGTAACTAACCGACCAGTAATATGTACCTGATTTACTGTCACTAAAGCCACAAGTGGAGGCATCATCTCCCCTCTAATGTTAGTAACCAACCGACCAGTAATATGTACCTGATTTACTGTCACTAAAGCCACAAGTGGAGGCATCATCTCCCCTCTAATGTTAGTAACTAACCGACCAGTAATATGTACCTGATATACTGCCACTAAAGCCACAAGTGGAGGCATCATCTCCCCTCTAATGTTAGTAACTAACCGACCAGTAATATGTACCTGATATACTGCCACTAAAGCCACAAGTGGAGGCATCATCTCCCCTCTAATGTTAGTAACTAACCGACCAGTAATATGTACCTGATATACTGTCACTAAAGCCACAAGTGGAGGCATCATCTCCCCTCTAATGTTAGTAACCAACCGACCAGTAATATGTACCTGATATACTGCCACTAAAGCCACAAGTGGAGGCATCATCTCCCCTCTAATGTTAGTAACCAACCGACCAGTAATATGTACCTGATATACTGCCACTAAAGCCACAAGTGGAGGCATCATCTCCCCTCTGATGTTAGTAACTAACCGACCAGTAATATGTACCTGATATACTGCCACTAAAGCCACAAGTGGAGGAATCATCTCCCCTTCAATGTTAGTAACCAACCGACCAGTAATATGTACCTGATATACTGTCACTAAAGCCACAAGTGGAGGCATCATCTCCCCTCTAATGTTAGTAACCAACCGACCAGTAATATGTACCTGATATACTGCCACTAAAGCCACAAGTAGAGGCATCATCTCCCCTTCAATGTTAGTAACCAACCGACCAGTAATATGTACCTGATATACTGTCACTAAAGCCACAAGTGGAGGCATCATTTCCCCTCTAATTTTTAGTAACCAACCGACCAGTAATATTTATCTGATATACTGTCACTAAAGCCACAAGTGGAGGCATCATCTCCCCTCTAATGTTAGTAACCAACCGACCAGTAATATGTACCTGATATACTGCCACTAAAGCCACAAGTGGAGGCATCATCTCCCCTCTAATGTTAGTAACTAACCGACCAGTAATATGTACCTGATATACTGCCACTAAAGCCACAAGTGGAGGCATCATCTCCCCTTCAATGTTAGTAACCAACCGACCAGTAATATGTACCTGATATACTGTCACTAAAGCCACAAGTGGAGGCATCATCTCCCCTCTAATGTTAGTAACCAACCGACCAGTAATATGTACCTGATATACTGTCACTAAAGCCACAAGTGGAGGCATCATTTCCCCTCTAATTTTTAGTAACCAACCGACCAGTAATATTTACCTGATATACTGTCACTAAAGCCACAAGTGGAGGCATCATCTCCCCTCTAATGTTAGTAACCAACCGACCAGTAATATGTACCTGGTATACTGTCACTAAAGCCACAAGTGGGGGCATCATCTCCCCTCTAATGTTAGTAACCAACCGACCAGTAATATGTACCTAATTTATTGCCACTATAGCCACAAGTGGAGGCATCATCTCCCCTTTAATGTTAGTAACCAACCGCCCAGTAATATGTACCTGGTATACTGTCACTAAAGCCACAAGTGGGGGCATCATCTCCCCTCTAATGTTAGTAACCAACCGACCAGTAATATGTACCTAATTTACTGCCACTATAGCCACAAGTGGAGGCATCATCTCCCCTTTAATGTTAGTAACCAACCGACCAGTAATATGTACCTGATATACTGTCACTAAAGCATCACCTTGGGATTGTTGTCATCGTGTTTTAGTAACCAACCGACCAGTAATATTTACCTGATATACTGTCACTAAAGCCACAAGAGGAGGCATCATCTCCCCTCTAATGTTAGTAACCAACCGACCAGTAATATGTACCTGATATACTGTCACTAAAGGGCACAAGTGGAGGCATCATCTCCCCTCTAATGTTAGTAACCAACCGACCAGTAATATGTATCTGATATACTGTCACTAAAGCCACAAGTGGAGGCATCATCTCCCCTCTAATGTTAGTAACCAACCGACCAGTAATATGTACCTGATATACTGTCACTAAAGCCACAAGTGGAGGCATCATCTCCCCTCTAATGTTAGTAACCAACCGACCAGTAATATGTACCTGATATACTGCCACTAAAGCCACAAGTGGAGGCATCATCTCCCCTCTAATGTTAGCATCCAACCGACCAGTATTATGTACCTGATATACTGTCACTAAAACCACAAGTGGAGGCATCATCTCCCCTCTAATGTTAGTAACCAACCGACCAGTAATATGTACCTGATATACTGTCACTAAAACCACAAGTGGAGGCATCATCTCCCCTCTAATGTTAGTAACCAACCGACCAGTAATATGTACCTGATATACTGCCACTAAAGCCACAAGTGGAGGCATCATCTCCCCTCTAATGTTAGTAACCAACCGACCAGTAATATGTACCTGATATACTGTCACTAAAGCATCACCTTGGGATTGTTGTCATCGTGTGTTAGTAACCAACCGACCAGTAATATGTACCTGATATACTGTCACTAAAGCCACATATGGAGGCATCATCTCCCCTCTAATGTTAGTAACCAACCGACCAGTAATATGTACCTGATATACTGTCACTAAAGCCACAAGTGGAGGCATCATCTCCCCTCTAATGTTAGTAACCAACCGACCAGTAATATGTACCTGATATACTGTCACTAAAGCCACAAGTGGAGGCATCATCTCCCCTCTAATGTTAGTAACCAACCGACCAGTAATATGTACCTGTTATACTGTCACTAAAGCCACAAGTGGAGGCATCATCTCCCCTCTAATGTTAGTAACCAACCGACCAGTAATATGTATCTGATATACTGTCACTAAAGCCACAAGTGGAGGCATCATCTCCCCTCTAATGTTAGTAACCAACCGACCAGTAATATGTACCTGATATACTGTCACTAAAGCCACAAGTAGAGGCATCATCTCCCCTTCAATGTTAGTAACCAACCGACCAGTAATATGTACCTGATATACTGTCACTAAAGCCACAAGTGGAGGCATCATCTCCCCTCTAATGTTAGTAACCAACCGACCAGTAATATGTACCTGATATACTGTCACTAAAGCCACAAGTGGAGGCATCATCTCCCCTCTAATGTTAGTAACCAACCGACCAGTAATATGTATCTGATTTACTGTCACTAAAGCCACAAGTGGAGGCATCATCTCCCCTCTAATGTTAGTAACCAACCGACCAGTAATATGTACCTGATATACTGTCACTAAAGCCACAAGTGGAGGCATCATCTCCCCTCTAATGTTAGTAACCAACCGACCAGTAATATGTACCTGATATACTGTCACTAAAGCATCACCTTGGGATTGTTGTCATCGTGCGGATTGCATGACTCGCATGACCGCCAGGTCTGGAAATTCTGTGAGATATGGGAGAAGATATGTGAGGTCTGCGGTCTGTCAGGTCTGCGGTCTGTCAATTCTGTAAGGTCTGTGTGGTCTGTGTGGTCTGTCAGGTCTGCGGGCTGTCAGGTCTGCGGTCTGTGAGGTCTGTGAGGTCTGTGAGGTATGTGAGGTCTGTGAGGTCGGTGCGGTCTGTGAGGTCTTTGAGGTCTGTGAGGTCTGTGTAGTCTGCGAGGTCTGTGAGGTCTGTGAGGTCGGTGCGGTCTGTGAGGTCTTTGAGGTCTGTGAGGTCTGTGTAGTCTGCGAGGTCTGTGAGGTCTGTGAGGTCTGTGAGGTATGTGAGGTCTGTGAGGTCGGTGCGGTCTGTGAGGTCTGTGAGGTCTGTGAGGTCTGTGTAGTCTGCGAGGTCTGTGAGGTCTGTGAGGTCTGTGAGGTCTGTGAGGTCTGTGAGGTCTGTGTGGTCTGTGAGGTCTGTGAGGTCTGTGAGGTTTGTGTGGTCTGCGAGGTATGTGAGGTCGGTGCGGTCTGTAAGGTCTGTGAGGTCTGTGAGGTCGGTGCGGTCTGTGAGGTCTGTGAGGTCTGTGAGGTCGGTGCGGTCTGTGTGGTCTGTGAGGTCTGTGAGGTCTGTGAGGTTTGTGTGGTCTGCGAGGTATGTGAGGTCGGTGCGGTCTGTGAGGTCTGTGAGGTCGGTGCGGTCTGTGTGGTCTGTGAGGTCTGTGAGGTTTGTGTGGTCTGCGAGGTATGTAAGGTCGGTGCGGTCTGTGAGGTCTGTGAGATCTGTGAGGTCGGTGCGGTCTGCGAGGTCTGTGAGGCCTGTGAGGTCTGTGAGATCTGTGAGGTCTGTGAGGCCTGTGAGGTCTGCGAAATCTGTGTGGTTTGTAAGATCTGCGGGTCTATCTGATGGTCTGAGTGATCTACATCACTACCGGGTAGCGGTGATGGGAATCTATCAGTGATAGCCGCTAGACGTCGCCACGAACGTTGAATAATTGAAGCTCTCCCAGATGGCTAGTGCACCGCTCTGTCTCTCCCTCCTGCCATAACTATGTCGCATTAATCACATGGTCTTAGCAGTGATACAGTTCTTTTGATGGGGCAGATTAGGGAAAGACCATTGAGCCCCGATCGTGAGACACGGGACGTCACACCAGCGGCTGTAAGCCTAACATGGGCCGCATAGTGACGGCGTCTGGGGTTGTAAGCCTAACATGGGCCGCATGGTGAAGGCGTGTGGGGCTGTAACATGGGCCGCATAGTGACGGCGTCTGGGGTTGTAAACCTAACATGGGCCGCATGGTGAAGGCGTGTGGGGCTGTAACATGGGCCGCATAGTGACGGCGTCTGGGGTTGTAAGCCTAACATGGGCCGCATGGTGAAGGCGTGTGGGGCTGTAACATGGGCCGCATAGTGACGGCGTCTGGGGTTGTAAGCCTAACATGGGCCGCATGGTGAAGGCGTGTGGGGCTGTAACATGGGCCGCATAGTGACGGCGTCTGGGGTTGTAAGCCTAACATGGGCCGCATGGTGAAGGCGTCTGGGGCTGGAAGCCTAACATGGGCCGCATAGTGAAGGCGTGTGGGGCTGTAAGCCTAACATGGGCCGCATGGTGAAGGCGTGTGGGGCTGTAAGCCTTACATGGGCCGCATGGTGAAGGCGTGTGGAGCTGTAACATGGGCCACATGGTGAAGGCGTGTGGGGCTGTAAGCCTAACATGGGCCGCATGGTGAAGGCGTGTGGAGCTGTAACATGGGCCACATGGTGAAGGCGTGTGGGGCTGTAAGCCTAACATGAGCCGCATGGTGAAGGCGTGTGGGGCTGTAAGCCTAACATGGGCCACATGATTAAGGCGTGTGGGGCTGTAAGCCTAAAATGGGCCGCATGGTGACTGCGTATGGAGAAGTAAGCCTAACATGGGCCGCATGGTGAAGGCGTGTGGGGCTGTCAGCCTAACATGGGCCGCATGGTGAAGGCGTGTGGGGCTGTAAGCCTAACATGGGCCGCATAGTGAAGACGTGTGGGGCTGTAAGCCTAACATGGGCCGCATGGTGACTGCGTATGGAGAAGTAAGCCTAACATGGGCCGCATGGTGAAGGCGTGTGGGGCTGTAAGCCTAACATGGGTCGCATGGTGAAGGCGTGTGGGGCTGTAAGCCTAACATGGGCCGCATAGTGAAGGCGTGTGTGGCTGTAAGCCTAACATGGACCGCATCATGAAGGCGTGTGGGGCTGTAAGCCTAACATGGGCCGCATAGTGAAGGCGTTTGTGGCTGTAAGCCTAACATGGGAAGCATGGTGAAGGCGTGTGGGGCTGTAAGCCTAACATAGGCCGCATGGTGAAGGCGTGTAGGGCTGTAAACCTAACATGGGCCGCATGGTGACTGCGTGTGGAGAAGTAAGCCTAACATACTAACATTTGCCGCATGGTGACTGCATGTGGAGAAGTAAGCCTAACATGGGCCACACGATGAAGACGTGTGAGGCTGTAAGCCTAACATGGGCCGCATGATGAAGGCGCGTGTCGCTGCAAGCCTAACATGGGCCGCATAGTGAAGGCGTGTGGGGCTGTAAGCCTAACATGGGCCGCATGATGAAGGCGCGTGTCGCTGCAAGCCTAACATGGGCCACATGATGAAGGCGCGTGTCGCTGCAAGCCTAACATGGGCCGCATAGTGAAGGCGTGTGGGGCTGTAAGCCTAACATGGGCCGCATGGTGAAGGCGTGTGGGGCGGTAACATGGGCCACATGGTGAAGGCGTGAGGGGCTGTAAGCCTAACATGGGCCGCATGGTGAAGGCGTGTGGGGCTGTAAGCCTAACATGGGCCACATGATGAAGGCGTGTGGGGCTGTAAGCCTAACATGGGCCGCATGATGAAGGCGTGTGGGGCTGTAAGCCTAACATGGGCCGCTTGGTGAAGGCGTGTGGGGCTGTAAGCCTAACATGGGCCGCATGATGAAGGCGCGTGTCGCTGCAAGCCTAACATGGGCCACATGATGAAGACGTGTGAGGCTGTAAGCCTAACATGGGCCGCATGATGAAGGCGCGTGTCGCTGCAAGCCTAACATGGGCCACATGATGAAGGCGTGTGGGGCTGTAAGCCTAACATGGGCCGCATAGTGAAGGCGTGTGGGGCTGTAAGCCTAACATGGGCCGCATCATGAAGGCGTGTGGGGCTGTAAGCCTAACATAGGCCGCATGGTGACTGCGTATGGAGAAGTAAGCCTAACATGGGCCGCATGGTGAAGGCGTGTGGGGCTGTAAGCCTAACATGGGCCGCATCATGAAGGCGTGTGGGGCTGTAAGGCTAAAATGGGCCACATAGTGAAGGCGTGTGGGGCTGTAAGCCTCACATGGGCCGCATGGTGAAGGCGTGTGGGGCTGTAAGGCTAAAATGGGCCACATAGTGAAGGCGTGTGGGGCTGTAAGCCTAACATGGGCCACATGGTGAAGGCGTGTGGGGCTGTAAGCCTAACAGGCCGCATCGTGAAGGCGTGTGGGGCTGTAAGCCTAACATGGGCCGCATCGTGAAGGCGTGTGGGGCTGTAAGCCTAACATGGGCCGCATGGTGAAGGCGTGTGGGGCTGTAAGCCTAACATGGGCCACATCGTGAAGGCGTGTGGGGCTGTAAGGCTAACATGGGCGACATGGTGAAGGCGTGTGGGGCTGTAAGCCTAACATGGGCCGCATAGTGAAGGCGTGTGGGGCTGTAAGCCTAACATGGGCCACATCGTGAAGGCGTGTGGGGCTGTAAGGCTAACATGGGCCACATGGTGAAGGCGTGTGGGGCTGTAAGCCTAACATGGACCACATGGTGAAGGCGTGTGGGACTGTAAGCCTAACATGGGCCACATGGTGAAGGCGTATGGGGCTGTAAGTCTAACATGGGCCGCATGGTGAAGGCGTGTGTGACTGTAAGCCTTACATGGGCCACATGGTGAAGGCGTTTGGGGCGGTAAGCTTAACATGGGCCGCATGGTGAAGGCGTGTGGGGCTGTAAGCCTAACATGGGCCGCATCGTGAAGGCGTGTGGGGCTCTAAGCCTAACGTGGGCCACACGATGAAGGCGTGTGGGGCTGTAAGCCTAACATGGGCCGCATGGTGAAGGCGTGTGGGGCTGTAAGCCTAACATGGGCCGCATAGTGAAGGTGTGTGGGGCTGTAAGCCTAACATGGGCCGCATGGTGAAGGCGTGTGGGGCTGTAAGCCTAACATGGGCCGCATGGTGAAGGCGTGTGGGGCTGTAAGCCTAACATGGGCCGCATGGTGAAGGCGTGTGGGGCTGTAAGCCTAACATGGGCCGCATGGTGAAGGCGTGTGGGGCTGTAAGCCTAACATGGGCCGCATCATGAAGGCGTGTGGGGCTGTAAGCCTAAAATGGGCCGCATGGTGACTGCGTATGGAGAAGTAAGCCTAACATGGGCCGCATGGTGAAGGCGTGTGGGGCTGTAAGCCTAACATGGGCCGCATGGTGAAGGCGTGTGGGGCTGTAACATGGGCCACATGGTGAAGGCGTGTGGGGCTGTAAGCCTAACATGGGCCGCATCATGAAGGCGTGTGGGGCTGTAAGCCTAAAATGGGCCGCATGGTGACTGCGTATGGAGAAGTAAGCCTAACATGGGCCGCATGGTGAAGGCGTGTGGGGCTGTAAGCCTAACATGGGCCGCATGGTGAAGGCGTGTGGGGCTGTAAGCCTAACATGGGCCGCATGGTGAAGGCGTGTGGAGCTGTAAGCCTAACATGGGCCGCATAGTGAAGGCGTGTGAGGCTGTAACCCTAACATGGGCCGCATGGTGAAGGCGTGTGGAGCTGTAAGCCTAACATGGGCCGCATGGTGAAGGCGTGTGGAGCTGTAAGCCTAACATGGGCCGCATAGTGAAGGCGTGTGAGGCTGTAAGCCTAACATGGGCCGCATGGTGAAGGCGTGTGGGGCTGTAAGCCTAACATGGGCCGCATGGTGAAGGCGTGTGGGGCTGTAAGCCTAACATGGGCCGCATGGTGAAGGCGTGTGGAGCTGTAAGCCTAACATGGGCCGCATAGTGAAGGCGTGTGAGGCTGTAAGCCTAACATGGGCCGCATGGTGAAGGCGTGTGGGGCTGTAAGCCTAACATGGGCCGCATGGTGAAGGCGTGTGAGGCTGTAAGCCTAACATGGGCCGCATGGTGAAGGCGTGTGGAGCTGTAAGCCTAACATGGGCCGCATGGTGAAGGCGTGTGGGGCTGTAAGCCTAACATGGGCCGCATCATGAAGGCGTGTGGGGCTGTAAGCCTAAAATGGGCCGCATGGTGACTGCGTATGGAGAAGTAAGCCTAACATGGGCCGCATGGTGAAGGCGTGTGGGGCTGTAAGCCTAACATGGGCCGCATGGTGAAGGCGTGTGGGGCTGTAAGCCTAACATGGGCCGCATGGTGAAGGCGTGTGGGGCTGTAACATGGGCCACATGGTGAAGGCGTGTGGGGCTGTAAGCCTAACATGGGCCGCATAGTGAAGGCGTGTGGGGCTGTAAGCCTAACATGGGCCGCATAGTGAAGGCGTGTGGGGCTGTAAGCCTAACATGGGCCACATGGTGACTGCGTATGGAGAAGTAAGCCTAACATGGGCCGCATGGTGAAGGCGTGTGGGGCTGTAAGCCTAACATGGGCCGCATGGTGAAGGCGTGTGGGGCTGTAAGCCTAACATGGGCCGCATGGTGAAGGCGTGTGGGGCTGTAACATGGGCCACATGGTGAAGGCGTGTGGGGCTGTAAGCCTAACATGGGCCGCATAGTGAAGGCGTGTGGGGCTGTAAGCCTAACATGGGCCGCATGGTGAAGGCGTGTGGGGCTGTAAGCCTAACATGGGCCGCATGGTGAAGGCGTGTGGAGCTGTAAGCCTAACATGGGCCGCATAGTGAAGGCGTGTGAGGCTGTAAGCCTAACATGGGCCGCATGGTGAAGGCGTGTGGGGCTGTAAGCCTAACATGGGCCGCATGGTGAAGGCGTGTGAGGCTGTAAGCCTAACATGGGCCGCATGGTGAAGGCGTGTGGAGCTGTAAGCCTAACATGGGCCGCATGGTGAAGGCGTGTGGGGCTGTAAGCCTAACATGGGCCGCATCATGAAGGCGTGTGGGGCTGTAAGTCTAAAATGGGCCGCATGGTGACTGCGTATGGAGAAGTAAGCCTAACATGGGCCGCATGGTGAAGGCGTGTGGGGCTGTAAGCCTAACATGGGCCGCATGGTGAAGGCGTGTGGGGCTGTAAGCCTAACATGGGCCGCATGGTGAAGGCGTGTGGGGCTGTAACATGGGCCACATGGTGAAGGCGTGTGGGGCTGTAAGCCTAACATGGGCCGCATAGTGAAGGCGTGTGGGGCTGTAAGCCTAACATGGGCCGCATAGTGAAGGCGTGTGGGGCTGTAAGCCTAACATGGGCCACATGGTGAAGGCGTGTGGGGCTGTAAGCCTAACATGGGCCGCATGGTGAAGGCGTGTGGGGCTGTAACATGGGCCACATGGTGAAGGCGTGTGGGGCTGTAAGCCTAACATGGGCCACATGGTGAAGGCGTGTGGGGCTGTAAGCCTAACATGGGCCGCATAATGAAGACGTGTGGGGCTGTAAGCCTAACATGGGCCACATGGTGAAGGCGTGTGGGGCTGTAAGCCTAACATGGGCCACATGGTGAAGGCGTGTGGGGCTGTAAGCCTAACATGGGTCGCATCATGAAGACGTGTGGGGCTGTAAGCCTAAAATGGGCTGCATGGTGACTGCGTGTGGAGAAGTAAGCCTAACATGGGCCGCATGGTGAAGGCGTGTGGGGCTGTAAGCCTAACATGGGCCGCATCATGAAGGCGTGTGGGGCTGTAAGCCTAACATGGGCCACATGGTGAAGACGTGTGGGGCTGTAAGCCTAACATGGGCCACATGGTGAAGGCGTGTGGGGCTGTAAGCCTAACATGGGTCGCATCATGAAGACGTGTGGGGCTGTAAGCCTAAAATGGGCTGCATGGTGACTGCGTGTGGAGAAGTAAGCCTAACATGGGCCGCATGGTGAAGGCGTGTGGGGCTGTAAGCCTAACATGGGCCGCATCATGAAGGCGTGTGGGGCTGTAAGCCTAACATGGGCCGCATAGTGAAAGCGTTTGGGGCGGTAAGCCTAACATGGGCCGCATGGTGAAGGCGTGTGGGGCTGTAAGCCTAACATGGGCCGCATCATGAAGGCGTGTGGGGCTGTAAGCCTAACATGGGCCGCATAGTGAAAGCGTTTGGGGCGGTAAGCCTAACATGGGCCGCATCATGAAGGCGTGTGCGGCTGTAAGCCTAACATGGACCGCATGGTGAAGGCGTGTGGGGCTGTAAGCCTAACATGGGCCGCATGGTGAAGGCGTGTGGGACTGTAAGCCTAACATGGGCCGCATCGTGAAGGCGTGTGGGGCTGTAAGCCTAACATGGGCCACATGATGAAGGCGTGTGGGGCTGTAAGCCTAACATGGGCCGCATGGTGAAGGCGTGTGGGGCTGTAAGCCTAACATGGGCCACATGGTGAAGGCGTGTGGGGCTGTAAGCCTAACATGGGCCACATGATGAAGGCGTGTGGGGCTGTAAGCCTAACATGGGCCGCATGGTGAAGGCGTGTGGGGCTGTAAGCCTAACATGGGCCACATGATGAAGGCGTGTGGGGCTGTAAGCCTAACATGGGCCGCATGGTGAAGGCGTGTGGGGCTGTAAGTCTAACATGGGCCACATGATGAAGGCGTGTGGGGCTGTAAGCCTAACATGGGCCACATGATGAAGGCGTGTGGGGCTGTAAGCCTAACATGGGCCGCATGGTGAAGGCGTGTGGGGCTGTAAGCCTAACATGGGCCACATGGTGAAGGCGTGTGGGGCTGTAAGCCTAACATGGGCCACATGGTGAAGGCGTGTGGGGCTGTAAGCCTAACATGGGCCGCATCGTGAAGGCGTGTGGGGCTGTAAGCCTAACATGAGCCGCATGGTGAAGGCGTGTGGGGCTGTAAGCCTAACATGGGCCACATGATGAAGGCGTGTGGGGCTGTAAGCCTAACATGGGCCACATGGTGAAGGCGTGTGGGGCTGTAAGCCTAACATGGGCCACATGGTGAAGGCGTGTGGGGCTGTAAGCCTAACATGGGCCGCATCGTGAAGGCGTGTGGGGCTGTAAGCCTAACATGGGCCACATGGTGAAGGCGTGTGGGGCTGTAAGCCTAACATGGGCCGCATAGTGAAGGCGTGTGGGGCTGTAAGCCTAACATGGGCCGCTTGGTGAAGGCGTGTGGGGCTGTAAGGCTAACATGGGCCACATGGTGAAGGCGTGTGGGGCTGTAAGCCTAACATGGGCCACATCGTGAAGGCGTGTGGGGCTGTAAGGCTAACATGGGCCACATGGTAAAGGTGTGTGGGGCTGTAAGCCTAACATGAGCCGCATGGTGAAGGCGTGTGGGGCTGTAAGTCTAACATGGGCCACATGGTGAAGGCGTGTGGGGCTGTAAGCCTAACATGGGCCACATGGTGAAGGCGTGTGGGGCTGTAAGCCTAACATGGGCCGCATAGTGAAGGCGTGTGGGGCTGTAAGGCTAACATGGGCCACATGGTAAAGGTGTGTGGGGCTGTAAGCCTAACATGAGCCGCATCGTGAAGGCGTGTGGGGCTGTAAGCCTAACATGGGCCACATCGTGAAAGCGTGTGGGGCTGTAAGGCTAACATGGGCCACATGGTAAAGGTGTGTGGGGCTGTAAGCCTAACATGAGCCGCATGGTGAAGGCGTGTGGGGCTGTAAGCCTGCTGTAAACACGTATGCGGCATTTTACGAGGATGTTTGCGGGCTTCTAACCTCACTTTTTAGAAAAATTAGCCTGAAGACACCTTGTTTTATTATTGCGTTGCAATAAACATATACAATATTTGCTTTATCAACTTTATCTTCACGTTACATAGAAATTCTGAAATTCAGGATTGATTTGATGTTTCTGCGAGACATAGTTTAGCATGTAAGGAGACAAGACCACAGCACAGCGAAAATGAGAATCTCTATCACGCTGATGCCCCCCGATGGTTTCAAGTCAATCAATCAGAGGCCGGCTGTCGGCTGGCGGCAAGAAGTACTACCCAGTCGGTCATTCAGACAACCCATGCCGACGAGGTTACCTCCTCCTCCCCACCGCCTCCGTTATAATACTTTATGATTGATTTTCAGCTTTAGTCCTTACGCAATTGATTATTATATTGAACAGAGTGATATGGTTTGTATCGTCCGACACTATTACATTTGTGGACTTCCCTAGTAAACCTTAATGTCTCCAGACCTAGTATAAACCTACAAATATGTTAGGTCTTATGTCTACTAATTCTGTTCGACTTGATCGAACTGATTCAAACTGATTCTGATTCACAGTAAAGCTCGTTCAGATATTTAAATATGGAACTTATGAATGTTAGTGACGATATATTTCTGAGTGTGGCGATGTCCCCACACCTTCCCTAGCTAAACGATAGGAGCAATCAGCTCAATTGAAATGTTAGTACATGATAACTCAAGCTGACTTTAGGTGTTATGTCAATTTCAGGCAACTCATTAATTATGAGTGGTCTAAATAAATGTTCCATACGCTAGAAGAATTCCGCTTTTACTTAAACGTGCGAGATTTACCACGTATTGTCGGCCTATGCAGTGTTACCAATATAATGCGCTCACCCATGTATTTGGACATGCCGATGTGTTCCGCCTACGTACATGGGGATGTAGTCCACCTATATGCATGGCAATCGGTGACGCCAACCCGTAATAAGACCACGTTATCTGTTCGCGTTGATTGGCGATACATTCCGCCAATGTGTCACAGTTTTCCGCCAGTTAGTGGCGAAGTGTTCCGCCACTTTGATTTAGTTAATTTGACGACGTGTATGTCACATTGTGTCTTTCTTTATCGGCAATAAGTTTGCCATTTCTGATTTTATGTACATGTACTAGGTTCTGTTTTATTTCCAGGCACAAGCTGCGGGCGAGGCAGCTTATCATTATGAATTCGTAGCGAGATACATAAAGGACAACATAATATAGCAATGCTTAAAGTTGCATGTGGAGTTGTTTCGCTGTTTTTGAATGCCCAATATGCGTATAGGAACACAAACCTAAGGCCTTAAGGTTCATAACAGACAATAAACACCTACCATGTCGCTCACCAATTACCAGCCAATGAGCAAAACATTTCAAATTCATGAATTGTCCGCCACAAAAATGAAAACTTGTGCTGATTTGAAACGTCATAAACGTGTATACACAAGTCGTTTACCGGTGCCACCGACAGGGGGCCCAAGCGCTAAATTAGATGAGACAATAGAAGCGTCCGGAGCGCAACTTTTTCTTTGGCGGTGGCCGTTGACACTGCTTGTGGTCAATATAACATTTCCTGTTTATGTTTATTTTGGTACAGCCGTTGCAACGGTCAGCTCCACATGTACCTTTAACTATTGATAATGTAGTACACACGAAATCCACACAATGACCCATACCACTTTAAAGAAAACAGGCTTTTACAGCTTACCTTTTTACTTATTGCACATTATATTTTGCATTTATGCAATAAGGACCCACAAAAAAATTGAAAATGTATTCCGGAGGAAAATTTATTGAGTAACTTGAACAGTTATCACGCGTCTGATGATTAGTGTTGTGTCATCATGACATTCATTCCCCGACAATACATTGAACTTGAACCCCTTCGTGTCAGGCAACATATCTTGTGTCTAACAGTAATGGAAATAAAGTCCCATATGTATGTGTTGTAACCTAATACTTCCTACTACGTTTGCTGTAATGTTATGTCATCAGTAACTTGCCAGGCACATGTCACAAGGCTGACCAATCACGTGACTGTCCAACTGACGAGTAATTTGTGATGCCGCGCAGTGTGCATATTATTAAGATCGAGCGTCACGCCGGCAGATGTTACAGGCGAGTGTCTGCACCCACGCGCGCGAGATCTCCGCGAGACTAACGCGAGACGTCACTGAGATTTAGTTGACTGAGATATCACCCGGCTCCATCATTAAAGGACGGGCAAGGAACATCTTTACGCTGACGGCTGGGCATTGGGCTGCCAATGGACTAACGAGGGAGGCGTTTAGACTTGCGAAAGGTGAATTAGTGGCCTTGGGTGAACAGGGATCCCCCTGTGTTAGTCCCCACCTGCTGGCCTGCCTTCTCGGCCAGCCTTTATTGGTCTCGCCGCCAAGCGGTCCCGTCTCGCCTGCGTGGGTTTCTCGGTCCCGAGGCCACAGCCGTTCGCTTCCAATCTCGCCCGCTAGACGGCGCTCCCGAGGGCGTGGTTTAACACCAAGCAGACGTCAGTGCGCTCACCCACTCACTGCTCCCGGCCAGTCTCTAGCCACCTATATATCGCGGGCCGGGTCCCACGGTCAGCCCCTTTGCACCGAATTACCACTGACACTGTCTCCGCCACCTGAAGCAGGCGTACCCATCGCTAACTGTAAGTAGCAGACTTCATGTTCAATTCTCATCGCCTCCACAATATCAATTGTTGTTTTGTCATTACCGTTTTCAGCGTTGGGAAGACACGGTAAGTCTTGTATCTAACTGCACGTGCGCCCGCACCACTTGTGCACATCAATCGTACCGGATATACTGAATTGGCCTTTTCACTTGTTCAATTAATTGTTGCTGGAAATATATGTGCAATTAATAGGGGTAATTAATTCGGACTTCGCGCGGTTGCTGGAGAGTGGCTTCGCAAATAAACGAGCGATTCCCTTGAGCGTTACATAGGCCTATATATACAGGTATGTGATGTGGGTAGGTGTTGATAATATATTCAATTCACGTATACATTTTATACGTATTTGCGCGAAAACGCACGTGCGCTCAACATTGCACCGGCCATGCACATTGTTGGTTCTCCAATAATCTGGTGAAAACATGCGCTGAAGGGCAGAGCGGCGGAGCCGACTCGTTGCCATTAAGGGAAATCAGACATCGGGATTGAAATAGAACCGTCGATCGGACATGTAAAACCCGGCTTCTCCTTTAGTGCGCATGCGTCTCACATTGCCGCTCTGATACAGACTGTAGAGTAAACGCCTACACTAGGCTACAGGGCACTTGTCTGATCGATTGCTTGTTGGCAATACAAAAACCTAAAAATATAAATTTGCCAATTCAAGAAAACAAACTTGAATCATGTATTCTTGGAAACTTTCTTTGATATTAACACGTAACCAGAAACCGTGTGTATTGTAGAACGAGCAATGAGAAAATCGTACTCGTCGCATATAAGTGATTTTCCCAGCCCGGTAGACAGGGTCGAGCCACTGATATCTGTCAGAGTGCCGCTCGTCTTCCTCGACATTTATGTAAAGTAGGCCTACCTGCTGGAATCAGGCTACGAATTGCCTTACGATAATTGGTTCGATTTTTCTGTCACGAATACACTATATATTACGTACAGTTCGTGTACTTTATTTAGTGTATGAGTGAATTTGATTGGTTTTACAATATACTTATTTTGGGGGTTTTTCATATATATATAACAAATATAACAAATATAGTGTTAGCTCGTCTATTAATACACAAACCATGGGTTGTTTCTAACCACAATACAAGTATAACCAACAATTATTCTCAAAGTTAACACATTTTTGTATCAGAACTGAAATACGTTTCAGCCATGTTCCTTTAAATCTTAAAAGTGATAATGTATTTGTTACCCTAAAAGAAATACAATTACTGTGTAATGATCTGTTGTTTGTTGAGATCTTTGTGAGAGATCTGCAGACCAGCGTCATGTAACTTGTTTGTGTTTGGACTACATAAGGCGAGGGGGCGTATTATAAGAAAACTTAGTGGATTGGCCAACGTGACGTGTTTGATAGCGTCATATGCTGGCGTGTATGACAGCGCCATCTACCCGTTTCTTTGCGAGTGCCATCTACCGGTCTGTTTGACAGCGACATCTACCGGGTTCTTTGACAGCGACATCTACCGGTTTCTTTGAGAGCGCCATTTATTAGTTTGTTTGATAGCGCCAGCTGCTGGTTTCTTTGAGAGCTCCATCTATCGTGTTTTTTTTGTAAGCGCCATCTACCGGTGTGTTTGACAGCGCCATCTACTGGTTTCTTTGATAGCGCCATCTACCGGTTTGTTTAAATGTGCCACCTCGGGGCCAATTTACCAGCGCGTATTTGAAAGCGCCGCAGACTGGATGGTTTGACAGCGCCCTCTACTACTTGATCTCCGGACAACACATGCCGCAGAAGTGTAATCAGGCCGCGATGACGCTGGCTCAATAACTTTACATTGCTGGCAGGTGTTTCTCGGGTACCCGCCCCCCCCCCTCCCCTCCCCCCCCCCCCCCCTCCGTGAGACGGACCGGGTCTCTAAGGGACACCCCCTTGATGCATTCACTCCGCCACATGACGTGTCTAACAGGTTGGCTGACAGCTCTTGACGGATGCCTTCCCACGCCGTCGTCCATTCCGCCATCCCAACAAGATGGTGGCCATGACAGATGCACGCGCCGTGTGCAAGGCGGCAATAGTTAGCCAATCACGGCAGGGCCTTCAGTCGGTTTTTCCAAGCTACCGCCTCGTCCTCCTGTTTAATCTGGTTCTAAGTAGCCATTTTTGTTCAGCAATTATTTTCCTTTACTATTAAAGTGACCACCGATTTGTCCAGTGCCACCTTAAGGGTTAATCGGTGGACAATCTGCTGCAATAATATCTGAAGAAATATTGGTGTCGTGCAACACCATACTTTGACGTCAGTCTTACGTTATTAATCCACCTTAGGAATGACCAAGATACCACAGACAATGGCGCCGGCTTTACCCTTCGTCATCCCATCTGTGTACCCACTATAGGACAGCATATACGCCATTCCCCTTCGTATTGTGCAACACACTGTAGAAATCCAACAAAGACAGGGTATGACATGATGACAAACATAGGTTCCTGACCTTCAGAGGCATAATAAGAAATGCCGGACGGCAATGTGTCTAGTAAAAGACGGCATGGTGGAATGATGATCGGTTGGGTGTTCTGATGGATTAGATTTCCTTTCCATTGATGATACTGGTTTTAATTAACACCCATATAGGAGTAGAGACCCGGTCACTCCTACCTGAATGCGTGCGCACACTCATCGCCACGTGGCCACCCCGCCACATGACAGACCTGGAAGGTCAGACGCTTCAAGTAATACAGGACACAACAGTCGTGATAAATCTAGCTTTTACGCTATACAAGGCTTGCATTACTGATAGCCTCAGAGACCGGACTGACCTGTGTAGTAAAGATGAGTCACTTACCTTAATATATCTTTTATTAATCAGTATTTGCGCTGATAAGCATGAAAAAAACAATTTAGGAACGTTAATGTATCAGTGATACGATTAATACAAACCCCAATAAGTTTTACGGGAATAATTCATACATATTTTCCCCAAATCACCCTCTCTAGCCATCTTCATTGTTTTCATTAATGCATCTGATCTCAGCCATTATACACACTGAGGACGTGGTGAAGAATCATCCAACCACGTGGAGGGACCCAGCGTTACGTCGTGACATCAGTCCTCATCATTACATAGACGTGATGACACGCACGTGGCCGGGCGATAATAGGCATTCCCTGCAGGCATAATTGTTACTGGTAAAGATTTGTCCTTCCCTATATATATAATTCATTTGATAGTTATTGCCAATGTAACAATACTGTCATTGCCGTTCAAATGAACTGGTACTTGGATTATACTTCATTGTTTTTACTCTGCATTACCAACCATGTCGCAAGCTTCAGTTGGTTCAGTGGGGGCCTCCCTGGTGTAGTGGTTAGCGCACTAGACCGCAGATCAATAGGTCCTGGGTTCGAATCCGGGCTCGGGCACCTAATCTGGGGCATGTTTCATTCCTTCATCCTTCATCGTCTCGGGAGGTTCCTTGGCCCAATTTAGCCTGTATGTGCACAAAAGTGGCCTAAAACACCAACATTCCATTCCATTCAGTTGGTTCAGTGGCCATGGAAAACAGCAACCATCCAGCAATGTCACATGTGTGTGTGATTGAGACATGGGTGTAGATTTCAGAGTATTGCATATTGATTAGTAGGGTGTTGGAAGATGTCGTGTTGTACGGATGAGTTGTGATATGTTACAGTCAGGTGTCATGGTATGGTGAGTGTTGGGAGTGGCTGAGTTATTCAAGTATGCCACGATAGTTTGAATGAGGTTTTTCGAGGTGTGGTTCTGCGACGGGTGAGTTGAAAGATATTTTAAGGGTGTGTTCAGCATTATAAATAGTTGGGGCAAATGGAGGTGTAAGGCAGATATGGGCTGAGTGCCGCTGTGAAGGGCTGAGTGCCGCTGTGAAGGGCTGAGTGCCGTTGTGAAGGGCTGAGTGCCGTTGTGAAGGGCTGAGTGCCGCTGTGAAGGGCTGAGTGCCGCTGCCAAGGGCTGGGTGCCAAAAGAGCTCACCCGTGATGATGCAGATCAGAATAAAGCTAATTAAATGAAATAAGACTTTTGTCTTGCCCGAGACAACGTGACAATGGGGGCTCGTCCGGGATCACCATACTGAACAGTCAGCGCCGAGTTTTCACGCAGAGCCGTGTCTTCAGTCATCGCCGCATCGAGAGTCATCGCCGCATCGAGAGTCAGCGCGTCGAGAGTTAACGCCGTGTCGAGAGTCAGCGTCGCGTCGCGTCGAATCAGCGCAGCGTCGGGTCAGCGCCGCGTCTAGTCGAGTCAGCGCCGCGTCGCGTCAGCGTCGCGTCGAGAGTCAACGCTGCACTTGGGAACTGACATTTTGTGACGGCAGTTGCGACATTTTACTTCTGTAGCCATTTGAGCAATTCGTGTGTGTCAATTTCTGCCACGGACGGTGTGTTTAGTACAAAATGGATAACTCTGACCTTAAAGAGCTGATAGATATTGGAAAAGACCTGGGTTACACAGGAGAGAACTTGCAGCAGTTTGTTGAGAAAGAAAAGAACGATAAAATAGAAAGGCGAAGGTGGGAAGCAGAACAAGATCGCAATGAGAGAAGGTTAAAGCGAGAGTTTGAAATATCGAGACTTGAGAAGGAAACTGATCTAGAGAAAGTAAAGGAAGAGGCGAATGCAGGTGTGACCGTCGCGCCGAGATTAAATGTACAACGTGCTCCAGTGCCAAAGTTACCAGCTTTTAATGATGGCAGGGATAACATTGACGCATATTTAAATCGGTTTGAGAAATTTGCGATTGCTCAAAGTTGGCCAGAAAGTGAGTGGTCTACTGACCTGAGTGCTCTATTGACTGGTAAAGCTTTAGACACATATTTTCGCATGTCATCCAATGACGCTGCTAATTATGACAAGGTTAAAAAGGCACTACTCAACAGATATCAGCTTACGGTGGACGGGTACAGGAGAAAATTTTTTGATACTGACGTCGAAACAGGGGTGTCTGCGAGTGAGCATGTCAATCGACTTCAGACTTATGTAACTAGATGGGTAGAGTTGTCTGAGACTGAGCAAACGTATGAAGACCTCCGTGATCTAGTTATCAGTGAGCAATTCCTGAAGTTTTGCAGTCGCGAGGTAGCTTCATATATTCGTGAGAAGGAATCTAAGTTACTAGAGTCGTTGTGTGACTTGGCTGAGCGATATTGTCAAATTCATGGTTGTTCGTTTGATGGCAAAGTTTCTGGGTCTAAAGCTTCCACAAAGGAACCGGAAAAACGATGTTTTAAATGTAAACGTGTCGGCCACACAGCAGCCAAATGTGTCGTAGATGGTCCAAATTTTGACAAAAAGCACGATGGTAGCAAAAGTCTCTCAGGTATTGATAGAAGGCGATGCTACTTGTGCGACAGAGTCGGTCATGTGGCAAGAGATTGTCGCAGTCAGCCACATCGCGTCTATAAACAACGCGCAGGGGCCATGATAACAACTGAAAGTGACAATAATCTTGATGCTGGGGGCAAGAGTGAGATTGCTAAAACTGAAACTGCTGGGTGTTGCGTGACTGAGAAATTCGAACCCAAGGTCATGGAATGCATAGGGGAAGGTCATCTTAAACTAGCCAATGGTTTAACTCTTCCGATTGTAAGCGGTGGTTGTTCCAAAACAAGTGTTAATCTTAGTGGTATGCCTGTCACTAAGGGTTTGATTGGTGAGCACCTGGTGGATACATTACGTGACACGGGTTGTAGTGGGGTTGTTGTGCGTGCAAGCTTAGTCCCTCCTGAGCAGCTAACTGGTGCAACTCACATGTGCTTACTCATTGATGGTACAGTCAGATCATTTCCAGTAGCTCGTCTTCAAGTAGATACGCCATTTTACTCTGGCACGGTTGAAGCTCTTTGTATGCAAAATCCGATCTATGATTTGATAATTGGTAATATCGAGGGCGCAAGGAAACCAACTGACCCATCCCCTGATTGGACAAATTCCCGTTCCCCTGAAACCGCTAATGCTGTGTTGACCAGAGCACAGAAGGTGAGACAAGATAAGGCTGACCAGCCGCTACGTTCTCCTGACGGGATAGGGGACCACGTGACTGTCGACACTTTAATTGACGCACAGAAAAAGGATGAGTCACTTGAAAAATTGTGGTTGTTAGCGCATGCTCAGACCCCTCCTAAGATTAACAAAACTACGTTATCCTCCTTTTGCGTCAACAAGGGCCTGTTGTACAAATTAATTGAACCATTAGGGTCGGATCGTAATGTTATCAGACAATTGGTGGTGCCAAAGTCGTTTCGTCCACAAGTTCTTACCTTAGCGCACGATTCTCTGATGGGTGGACATTTTGGAATTAAGAGAACGACCGACAAGATATTGACACAGTTCTATTGGCCTGATGTCCAAGGTGACGTCACTCGGTTTTGCAAGTCATGTGACATTTGTCAACGCACGATACCCAAGGGTAAGTGTGGCAAAGCCCCGTTGGTTCAACTGCCTTTGATCGATAGGCCGTTTAAGCGGGTTGCTGTTGATCTGGTTGGTCCCATCTTTCCCACATCTGACAGAGGACATAGGTACATTTTGACTATTATTGACTATGCTATGATATCCGGAAGCTGTGCCATTGAAAAGGATTGATACGGAAACAGTCGCCGAGGCTCTGTTATCTGTGTATAGTCGAGTGGGGTTTCCTGACGAAATGTTAAGTGATCTGGGTTTACAATTTACGTCAGATCTTATGAAAGAAATGTGTAGATTAATATCAATTAAACAGCTCACTACGACCCCTTATCATCCCATATGCAACGGTTTAGTTGAACGTTTTAATGGTACTTTGAAACAAATCCTGAAGAGATTATGTAACGAGAAGCCGAAAGACTGGGATAGGTACTTATCAGCTGTTCTGTTCGCATACCGCGAATCTACTCAAGAAAGTCTGGGATTCTCCCCTTTCGAAATGCTATATGGGCGTACAGTCAGAGGTCCGATGCAGATATTAAAAGAAATCTGGACGCATGAGTTGGAATCTGATGATGTGAAAACCAGTTACCAGTATATCGTAGATTTAAAATCTAGACTAGAAGATACATGCGAGTTAGCACACAATGAGCTTTCGAAGGCAAGAGAGAGACAGAAGCGTCAATATGACAGAGGAGCGAAGAAAAAGAATTTAAAGCCGGGGGATTATGTCTTGATCTTATTACCAACTGATAATGACAAACTTCTAATGCAATGGAAGGGTCCTTTCGAAGTGCGACAACGTGTAGCAGAAAATGACTATCAAATAAGTATCAATGGTAAACTGAAAACTTATCATGCGAATATGCTGCGCTTGTACAATCAAAGACCCGATGCTTCAACTACTGAGTTTGCTGCGTCTGCCATAATAGAGCATGGCGACAGTTTGGATGAAGAAAACTTGTTAGAATTACCTGATGTAAAAGGCAAAGAGTCGCATCGTGACGTAGTTATTAACCCGGAATTGTCTGACGTACAGAGAGAGCAGGCAAAGCAGTTGATAGATGAGTTTAAACATATATTCAGTGATGTACCAGGTACGACTCATTTGGTAAAACATAAAGTGTATGTGACGTCTACTGAACCGGTGAAATCAAAGCCGTTTCCACTACCATATGCTGTTCGAGAATCGATCAAATCGGAAGTCGATGAAATGTTGAGATTGGGTGTAATCGAAAGATGTAATTCGCCATATTCCTCTAATATTGTCATGGTTAAGAAAAAAGATGGCAGCAATCGAGTTTGTATCGATTTTCGAAAACTAAACCAGATAACAGTGTTTGATACCGAACCGGTGCCTGTGGTAGAGGATATCTTTGCAAAGTTACATGGTGCTAAATACTTCACGAAACTTGATTTTAGCAAGGGTTACTGGCAAATTCCCATGGAAGAAGATTGTAAATCCATGACCGCTTTTATAACTCCTCGTGGATCATTTCAGTTTTGGAAGATGCCTTTCGGCATGTAGAACGCTAGCGCCTCATTTAACAGGTTGGTTCGAAAATTGTTAAATGGTATGACTAATGCTGATAGTTATATTGATGACATATTATCACACACTCAATCTTGGGAAGAACCTCTCGATGTATTAAGGGAGCTGTTCAAGCGAGTCAGTCAAGCAAACTTAACAATTAAACCATCTAAGTGTTGGATTGGATTTACCGGCCTCAGCTTCGTAGGTCATAAAGTCTCGGACAATAAGATTGAGCCGCATCCAGACAAAGTGCAGGAAATAATGGAAGCATCTTGTCCTACCACCAAAAGGCAAGTTCGATCCTTCCTTGGTCTAATAGGATACTTTCGTAAGTTTATGCCAAACTTTGCAGCTATTGCAGTGCCATTAACAGATTTGACTAAAAAGGGTCAACCCAATACAGTAGTATGGGAAGCCGTTCATGAGCGAGCTTTTGAGACTCTGAAGTTGATGTTAGTGAAACCACCCGCGTTGCGTCCTCCCAACTTTGCAAAGCCGTTTTGGTTACAGACAGACGCGTCTGATCATGGTATCGGGGCTGCTCTGTTGCAAGAGCACAGCGATGGCAAGTTTCCTGTAGCTTATGCAAGCAAGAAGTTAACACAGTGTGAGCGAAACTACTCTGTAATAGAAAGGGAATGTCTTGCTCTTGTATGGGCGGTACGACGATTCCAAACGTACTTGTATGGTAAAGAATTTGTGCTAGAAACAGACCACCAGCCATTGGTTTACATAAACAACTGTAAAGTAACCAACAGTCGTATCATGAGGTGGTCGCTCTTTCTCCAAAATTATTCAATGCAGATTCGCTCCATAAAAGGAGGCGACAATGTAATCGCGGATTATCTTAGTCGGATTCATATGTAAATATTTTGATATTGAGAGGGAAAATACTTGTATTTTTCTTGAGAGGGGAGTTGTGTCACATGTGTGTGTGATTGAGACATGGGTGTAGATTTCAGAGTATTGCATATTGATTAGTAGGGTGTTGGAAGATGTCGTGTTGTACGGATGAGTTGTGATATGTTACAGTCAGGTGTCATGGTATGGTGAGTGTTGGGAGTGGCTGAGTTATTCAAGTATGCCACGATAGTTTGAATGAGGTTTTTCGAGGTGTGGTTCTGCGACGGGTGAGTTGAAAGATATTTTAAGGGTGTGTTCAGCATTATAAATAGTTGGGGCAAATGGAGGTGTAAGGCAGATATGGGCTGAGTGCCGCTGTGAAGGGCTGAGTGCCGCTGTGAAAGGCTGAGTGCTGCTGTGAAGGGCTGAGTGCCGCTGTGAAGGGCTGAGTGCCGTTGTGAAGGGCTGAGTGCCGTTGTGAAGGGCTGAGTGCCGCTGTGAAGGGCTGAGTGCCGTTGTGAAGGGCTGAGTGCCGCTGTGAAGGGCTGAGTGCCGTTGTGAAGGGCTGAGTGCCGCTGTGAAGGGCTGAGTGCCGCTGCCAAGGGCTGGGTGCCAAAAGAGCTCAACCGTGATGATGCAGATCAGAATAAAGCTAATTAAATGAAATAAGACTTTTGTCTTGCCCGAGACAACGTGACAAGCAACAGGTGTGCACACACGGGTTAAACCGGCCCAAGATGACTTTCTATCTATGGCCAATATAAAGGTCCTCCGATCACACGATGGTGATATAACTGTCCTTCTATCAAAGGATGATATAATCGTGTCACCCCATCCAAAGATGTTATGATCCTTTCCTTCCATGAAGTATGATATAACTGTGTCTTCCTATCAAAGGATGATATAACTGTGTCTTCCTATCGAAGGATGATATATCCGTGTCTTGCTATCGAAGGATGATATAACCGTGTCTTCCTATCGAAGGATGATATAACCGTGTCTTCCTATCGAAGGATGATATAACCGTGTCTTCGTATCGACGGATGATATAACCGTGTCTTCCTATCGAAGGATGATATAACTGTGTCTTCCTATCGAAGGATGATATAACCGTGTCTTCCTATCGAAGGATGATATAACCGTGTCTTCCTATCGAAGGATGATATAACCGTGTCTTCCTATCGAAGGATGATATAACTGTGTCTTCCTATCGAAGGATGATATAACTGTGTCTTGCTATCGAAGGATGATATAACCGTGTCTTGCTATCGAAGGATGATATAACCGTGTCTTGCTATCGAAGGATGATATAACCGGTTCTTGCTACCGAAGGATGATATAACCGTGTCTTGCTATCGAAGGATGATATAACCGTGTCTTCCTATCGAAAGATGATATAACTGTGTCCTCCCATTGAATGTACACAATGTCCTCCAGGCATGCAATGAAACACTACGCATGCCCATAATGTGCGGCCACTCGGAGTAAAAGCAACTAGACTCGAAGCGGTCAGTTTAATTTTTTGGGTGTGGAGTTCCATCCTGAGCTATGACAGGAAAATGAGACAATCAGAAAATGGGGT
This sequence comes from Arenicola marina, assembly GCA_964019135.1. Lineage (NCBI taxonomy): Eukaryota > Metazoa > Annelida > Polychaeta > Arenicolidae > Arenicola > Arenicola marina. The sequence continues at coordinate 18,887,678 of OZ025248.1, read as the reverse complement.
GAAGAGTGTGGGGAAGCCACGTGGTCGTTTTTGAAGGGCAGTCAGCAGAGAACGGGACGAGCAAAAAGAATCATACCGAGGAGAGACAGTGGGGGCAGAAGGTGGGGGGGGGAGGGAGAAGTCAGGGTATTTCGTTTATCCTTTCCATTACTGGAGCGTTTCCATCCCTGGCCAGCAGCCAGGACCCGGATGTCACTCACACAGGGCCGGCCGTACAACCAGGTGTGCCCGGACTCCATGCTAATTCAGCTGTTATTAAGCGGTTTGATGAGTTGTCATTTGGCATCATTTACCAACCGGGAGCTGACATCTCTCCTTCTGGCCGGCGTGGCTGATGACTGAATATGCATGGTTGTGGGGCCCGGGTAAGGCATGGGTCTCCTGGGAGAGGGCTAATGTCCCCTGGGGCGTGAGGGATATAAAGGCGGCTAGCTGGCCCCGTCAGACCCTCGCCCGCCCTTCCTTACCCTCGCCTAACCGCACCCGACCGCCTTCCGCACCTTCTCTCTCTTCCCCTCCCCCTTTAGTCACTCGCTTTCTCCCTCCCCCCCCCCTTCAGTCACTGGCTTTCTCCCTCCCCCCCCCCTTTCAGTCACTCGCTTTCTCCCTCATCCCCTCCACCTTCAGGCACTCGATTTCGCATTCTCAATTTTCTCACTGGCGAGGTCCAGTCATCTCGAGCCCGCAACAGGTCTGCCATCTTTCGGCCACATGCCAGACTACCCATTTGCCCCAATTGGGGCATTTCCTTTGAGGTCCTGGCGTGGTCTCCACCTCCATTCATGGCCAAGCGTTTACTATGCGTATGGTCCTGCCTTCAATGTCGCAACAAATCGAGTATGACTTTCTGCGGATTTTTCTGCACACTTTTTTTCGATGATTTTGCTATCCTGGACATCCAGCTGTGAGCTTTCCTCTCTCGCCGCCATCTAATAAATGCCCGGCAAAGATAAGACATCCCAGATTTTATTTATCTCCTATCAATTAATAACAGTAATTAAATGTCCGTCTCTTCCAAACAATGGCATCTTTACCTTGAAATATATAAAAGCAGTGACAATAATTATATAAAACATAATGGGTTATTTCGAGCGCTGGGTATGGCGGGATGCCACTTAGCTTTGATGCATAAAAAGCCGTGGTTAAATCTTCCCGAATCAAAAACTCTTCTCGAAAATGTGCCGCATCCGTGGTTGACACGTAATGAATGACAAAACTGTTCAAAGGCTACTGCGAATGGAAGAATCCCCGTAAACCTAGGTCTTCAATATGTAATGGTACTGGAAGTTGCCGTCTTATCGTCCCTAGTAAGTCAGTTCCTGGAATATAAGAACCTGGCTTAACGAACGGGTTTCTATCACCATAATGTCAAACATTGCGATACCTTTACAATGCATCATATTCGTGACCCTTGACCCCTTATTGAGGTTAGATACATGCAATCTTCTTTTATCAGTCCCTCCTTCGATAATACGCTTCTCATATCAATCACTATGTGCACCAATTATCGAAAGCAAGTAAACATCATCGTCGGCTGTTGAAAACATTTCATTTTATTTCCTTTAGTCATCAACTGAGAGATTGCGCAACACAAAAATCTGAATTGCTGCACCAGTACTGTTCGCACCGACATCCTTCCAGAGTTGCAAAAACTGGATGTTATAAGAGGCTCATAAAGCGAAGACACGGTCCGTGAGACGGGGAGAGATGAGGGCTTCTCTGGTGATAGCGAGTCAAGTACATAGAGAGGGGCTCATCAACGCTTACCCAGGATTTCTCAAGCATTTCCGTCAAAGGAAAAAGCCGCGTCTTTATGGACAGCGCCCCCATGCGGGAGAATTAATCGTATGGAGGGTGTTACCACTGATGACCAAGTCCTGCAGGCGGCTGCTTGATGCGCACGGACGATGTTTCACTCATCACGATGTCTCGTGAGGCTTGCAACAAGTGTTCGCTAGTTCCCAATTCCCATGCAAGCGGTTTGTCGTAAACCAGGATTTGCTCCATATTGAATGGGTTATTAGTGTAATAGCTCAGCAGTGTATGAAGCTGACAGGACGTGGATCCCCTCCCCCCCCCCCCCCCCACACACACACGCACCTACCACCCTCGCCCTGAGGAAGGTGTTGCCCAATAAACGAGCTCACTTCGATCAGACTTGGTTTTCGTCCGAGTTTTCATCGCGCAGACGACAGTTTCGTCAGGATTCAAATAGAAACGCCGCCGGCGTCGAGATGCGTGCGCCGGCCCCCAGGGTCACGTGATTCACTCCTTCGCTAGCTAGTTGAAATTAATATATAGGCCAACTTCAAAACTAGTCTTAAGTATCTCTCCCCAAATGGTCGTGGTTATTATTGTGAGGTTAGTATCATAGGGTGAGGAATGTTGCCTGTCCAGGAATGCAGACAGCTGTTGTTTAACCAGGAAAAAAAAAAACTCCAAAAATCAATTTATATAGAACTATTTAAGTTTGCGAGTATCTAGGCAGTGATGCCGTTCACATCCGTCATATCGCCCCGCCCCCCTCCTCCTCTAATTGTTATTTAACCTTATTTTGAAAGACTGTCGCGCCATCAACGTTTCAGAGTGAGCTAGAAGAATGATGCGAATGTATCGTAGCCAGAACAGTTCTTATATTATTTAGACTGAACATTCCTTGGCCTTCTTGAACAGAATCCGGACACTGTTGGGAATTAAACTTACTTCTGGTGTCACTTCTCGCCACATCAGCAATATTTAATCACAATCTCTGGCGTCGCATTCACAATTCGCTGCCACACGCCTCCCCCCGCCCCCCCCCCCCCCCCCCCCCGCCCCCTGACACCTATAGTAGTCTTCTCCTTGGTACTGTAGAGGACCTACAACCGAGGAAAAATCCGATAATATCGTTGACAAAGTATACTATCGTTTAGACCATCCACTGCAACGTGATCCGCCGCTGATTCGGATGTCCCAATGAACAGACAAAAGACAAAATTGCCTACAATGACCATTGCGTAATGCCCTGGGAAAGGCCTTAGCAATAATACCTTCATATTATCGCTTTACCCACTGCGTAAAACCTTACTTGAACAACGATCAAGTCCAAGGAACGCCTGAGGTATTACAATGTCATTCGAATGCCCTTAAACACCCACTCACACAGAGTTTAGAGAGTTCGTTTCATTTATTTCATTTACACCACGTTACTGTATAGGGCCCCTGAGGGGGGCTGGCCCTGTCGCGTTGTCGATTTTAAGAAAAGGTCCATGTCGCGTGTCGATTTTAAGAAAAGGCCCACGTCGCGTGTCGATTTTAAGAAAAGGCCCATGTCGCGTGTCGCTAAATCTTATGTCGCATGTCGATTCTAAGACAACCCCAATGTCGCGTTGTCGATTTTAAAAATCGCCGTGTCGCCGTGTCGAAAAAGCCCCTAAGGGGCCCTCTGTATGCCAACCCCCGTAGCTCATTTTGTAAACATGTTCAGCTAGATCAGCAGGCCATATTAGCATTTATGTGCCCACGCGTAGCCTAAAACACAACCGTCTCATTTCATAACTTTTTTTATTCTCACATTCGCGTGACTGTGGCGCGTTGTGACACGAGATCCTTGCGAGATCTCAGTCCATCCCCCACTCCGCGACTACTTCATTATAAAACCTCTCAGGGGGGCATGTCCCAAGGCTCGTGCGAGACAATGCGTATGCCATTGCTTGTGGTGCCATGTGGCTTTATTCTCAACACAAATCCCGATGTGGGAGACTTTCGCCGGGATAATCTGGCACTCCACAGCCACCTCTATTGACGTGGACTACCCTACATACACTGACTGGTATTCTCCCATTCGGCGTGACATTTCAGAATGTCTAAGGGACCAATCTAAACCTAAAGCTCGTGGCGCGTGACACACGATGCGTAGAAAGCTGAACAATTACCATGAAAACGACACATATGACACGTAGATAGTTACCATGACAGCGATAGGCACGTGATGCCTGGCGGTGAACCATGGGCCTCATCCCACGCTCCTTGTTACACAATGTCACCCTGACATTTAACTAGAGACCTCATCCCACGCTCCTTTTTATAAAATGTCACCCTGACATTTAACCATGGACCTCATCCCACGCTCCTTGTTACACAATGTCACCCTGACATTTAACCAGAGACCTCATCCCACGCTCCTTTTTATAAAATGTCACCCTGACATTTAACCAGGGGCCTCACCCCACGCTCCTTGTTACACAATGTCACCCTGACAAGTAACCAAGGACCTCATCCCACGCTCCTTGTTATACAATGTCACCCTGACATTTAACCAGTGGCTCATCTCACGCTCCTTGTTATACAATGTCACCCTGACATTAAACCATGGGCCTCATCCCACGCTCCTTGTTACACAATGTCACCCTGACATTTAACCAGAGACCTCATCCCACGCTCCTTTTTATAAAATGTCACCCTGACATTTAACCAGGGGCCTCACCCCACGCTCCTTGTTATACAATGTCACCCTGACAAGTAACCAAGGACCTCATCCCACGCTCCTTGTTATACAATGTCACCCTGACATTTAACCAGTGGCTCATCTCACGCTCCTTGTTATACAATGTCACCCTGACATTTAACCATGGGCCTCATCCCACGCTCCTTGTTACACAATGTCACCCTGACATTTAACCAGAGACCTCATCCCACGCTCCTTTTTATAAAATGTCACCCTGACATTTAACCAGTGGCTCATCTCACGCTCCTTGTTATACAATGTCACCCTGACAAGTAACCAAGGACCTCATCCCACGCTCCTTGTTATACAATGTCACCCTGACATTTAACCAGTGGCTCATCTCACGCTCCTTGTTATACAATGTCACCCTGACATTAAACCAGGGATCTCATCCCACGTTCCTTATTATAAAATGCCACCCCGACATTTAACCAGGGTTCTCCTACTCTATGGTCATCGCGCCTGCTACCAGCTAAGGACTCACTTGTCAGCTGACATGACTCTCCCTCAAAATAATCCTTTAGCAATGACATATCAATATTGTAGTACATCTATGTATTTATAAACAAATTTCCACCATAATAAGGAATCTTTCAAGCTTTGATTATGTACATTATTTGAGTTACTTTGAGGTACATATTATCACTGCGTTGGCCACGATTTTGACTGTCAATGATATGCCGCCATTGTGTTCGAGTCTCCCTCATTTATGCCTGTGATATATATGTTATAATAACTAATTTTTAACTACATGGAAAAACATCGCCATTGTTTCTTCGTGGCTGTGGCACGTCCATTGTGTTAGCCTCATAACCAGACAATGTGGCCAAAGTTGCTATAGTAACGGGGTCGTGCGGGGAACTTTCTATAGCTAGTCTGACGCGTTAAGAATTAGAGGGTTAAATTACCTCGCTGATATTGATCTGCCTGGTGACTTGATATGCATAGGCGTCCCTATAGTCAGTTCACCTGCACCGTTCTCCCAACTAGTTACGGCTTCTTGAAAAAACTGGGGAGCTTGCATACCCGAATGACCGTATTGTGCTGCATAACATTTCTGATAGTTAGCAACCTTATATTCATCCCGATCGGACAGTTAATCCAGCATATAAGGCACGCCTTTGCAATAATGTTAGGTACGTGTCTTCCAGATAGTATGCGTCAGAGGAATTTAGCAACTTTTTCTTCTACTTCATGTTCTACTTAGAAAAACGTGATATATTGTCACATAGGCTAAGCCATGAAAATAATTATGTTAATACAAAGTGTGCGAGTTTATTATCGTAACACGTGTTCTGATACAATTAACCTAATAGAGCTTCGTATGATCTGTATTGATCTCTTTATATACCTTTATGGCTGTGTGTATGTGTGGATACATATAGAGCTCAAGGCTGTCGTTAGAAAGGCCCAGGGCTGATGGGGTCTTGGCGTGTCGGGGAGCAATGCCTTCCAACACTCGCCCGGTAGTTAGGGAAGCTGTCTTGATAAACCCAATGAGGTGTTATTGGTAATAAATGGGGTCCACTTGGGGAGGGGTAACTATGGGACGCTCTGATGCATTGTGGGTAGAGTGCGAGGTGGTGTACCGTGTGGCTCGGGGAGAGGGTGGGAGAGGGAGACTACGTTGTAACCAGTAGGTCACCCTGACGTCAGTCTTTGGTACATATATACAATTGGCCTTGCGTACATCTTTAGTAGACCATTCATGACCCCCCCCCCCACCCAACTACCTCAACTTATCTTTCTCTGCCTTTAACATTTCCTCATCACCCAATTCCGGTTTGTCTATATCCCACTCTGACCCCGCCCTGACCCCGCCCTGACCCCGCCCTAACCCCGCCCGACCACGAACATGCCTCCTCACACTGCTTCTCGCCCTCTTTTATTAATCTCGTCCCGACTCTCTCGCTCTCTCTCTCTCTCGCCTTTTGTCTCTTTCTGTCTCTGTCTCTTTTTTTCTGTCTCTATCCCCTTTTCTGTCTCTCTCCGGCTTCCTCATTTGATCATACACATTCTCTTTCGCATTCTGTCCTTTGCTTGTTTCCCGTTCGACCTTTGCCTAGTTGCCACTCCCCCCCCCCCCCCCGCCCCTTTCTCTCTCTCTCTCCCTCTTTTCTCTATAATCCGTCTCATTCTTGCCCTCAATCTCGCCCGCTTGCTTTCTGATCATTTCTCTCTCGCTCTTCCATTTCGCAATCTTCTATCTCTATTTCCGCTTTCCCTCCCACTCATTTCTCTCTCACACACACGTACACTTCTCCGCCCCCCTCCCCCCCCGCCCCCCTCCCGCACCTTACTTGCCCTCCCTCCCCTTCCCTCCCCACCCACTCCCTGCTCTCACATAGCCACTCAAAGTATGGGGCAATCACTAAGTAATCAACGGCTCCTGTGCCTATCATAACTTGTCATGGAGACGTCTTCGTCTGTGCTTTACGACCTATTTGCGACGGCGTAGTTATGTGATGAATAATGGGACGACGATCGCGTAGGAATACATATTTCGGGGACTATAGTCTTTGAGGCAAAATGCGGGTGACGAAATGCGACTCACGCGAAATGTTTTCATCATTTATTCAGAGGCAGCTTTTTGGTCGCACCCGCCTCCATCACCATGCTGGGGTAATAGCAATGGTACGCTACACGCATGCGCGTTAATCACGGTGGTGGTAGTTTACTGCGGACTGGTAGATGAATGCGAACAATTGGGTCTGGCTGGCAGTAAACCTGCTGTGTGAGAAGCTTATTAGATGGCCGTAAATGGCGACATTAACTACCCACTGCGGCGCGAGGCGCGCGCGCTTCTGGCAACAACTGGCTGGTAATAGGGGCGCCGTGGGTGGCCGAAACAATAACCCCAAAAAACCGGAAACTTTCAGTGTAATAACTCACATGAATCCACAGTTTTATAATGTGGATCGCTCATGCAATTTAACATTATTTCCTGAAAGACGGATATGAAAAATATGAACAAGGAGTTGTGTTTCTGCTTAGTTTATTCCGGGTTATGTTGTGTTTCTGCTCAGTTTATTCCGGGTTATGTTGTGTTTCTGCTCAGTTTATTCCGGGTTATGTTGTGTTTCTGCTCAGTTTATTCCGGGTTATGTTGTGTTTCTGCTCAGTTTATTCCGGGTTATGTAATAGGGATAAATATATAAAAGTAGACCTACTTCGGTCCCTTTATTAACATTCCACATTATCCATGTACACACAATTCCAAGCCTTCTGTCGTTTCTCATCCTGTTGAGGTTGTTGGTGTACACCATGCCCGCTCTGTCTACTTTACTAGTATGTAATACTTCAGCCCCCGGCCGTCCCAGGGCCTTTTTACCAGCTATCCCTCCCTGGGCCATTCTACCAGCTATCCCTCCCTGTGCCCTCCTACCACCTACCCCTCCCTGGGCCCTCCTACCAGTTATCCCTCCCTGGGCCCCCTACCACCTACCCCTCCCTGGGCCCTCATACCACCTAACTCTCCCTGGGCCCCCCTACCACCTACCCCTACCTGGGTCCCCTACCACCTACCCCTCCCTGGGCCCCCCTACCACCTACCCCTCCCTGGGCCCCCTACCACCTACCCCTCCCTGGGCCCTCATACCACCTAACCCTCCCTGGGCCCCCCTACCACCTACCCCTACCTCGGTCCCCTACCACCTACCCCTCCCTGGGCCCTCCTACCAGTTATCCCTCCCTGGGCGCCCTACCACCTACCTCTCCCTGGGCCCTCATACCACCTAACCCTCCCTGGGCCCCCCTACCACCTACCCCTCCCTGGGCCCCCTACCACCTACCCCTCCCTGGGCCTTCCTACCAGTTATCCCTCCCTGGGCCCCCTACCACCTACCTCTCCCTGGGCCCTCATACCACCTAACCCTCCCTGGGCCCCCCTACCACCTACCCCGCCCTGGGCCCTCTTACCACCTACCCCTCCCTGGGCCCCCTACCACCTACCCCTCCCTGGGCCCTCCTACCACCGACCCCTCCCTGGGCCCTCCTACCACCTACCCCTCCCTGGACCCTCCTACAACCTACTCCTCCCTGGGCCCTCCCCCCCCAACCACCCACCCCTGGGGGTCTCACACCATTGACGTGTGGCATTCCGGGACACGTGCAGGGCGTGGGAGGCAATGCCCTGATGACGGGAAGACAGGGAATGAGGCAGAGGCGGGGGGGGGGGGGGGGTGGGGAGCGAGGGCGATGAAATATTGACGAGTCTCAATCTGCAGGGATTCCTCAATTTCCCGTCAATGACGGCGACATTGCTGACCGGGTGTGCTCCCGTTGACACACTGCGTAGAGGCCGTAACGGGTCCGATATTAGCAATTCCAATCAAAGTTTGTCGTCGTGAAAAGCCCCAATAAATTAGGGATGACAATCGTGACAAATACTGCTTATGGGCCCTCCAACAGGTCTTTTTGCCTGTAGAGAAGCCGTGGAAGAACCCTCTATGGAGATAATCCATTGAAATATGTGGGGGAGGATGAGGGAGTGGCGGTAGGGAGGGGAACGGTAGAGAGCGTAGAGCGATCAGCTTGAGAGCAGGAGTAGGCGCCAATGTGGCTCCATCATTGCTCCGCTCCTACAGGCTTGAAGCCGGTCGCCATAAGGGCACTGAGCTCCAAAGACCGGTGTGTATCTACTATGAAAACGCAAGGACTATTGTCACCGAAGGCGAATAGCCCTTAGTCCTACAATTCCCACTTAATGAAACGTTAAGACAAGAACATATCCGAAATATTATCGGTCTTCGTTCATTATTTACTCGCTAGATGGCGGCAGTGTACGGTGCCTATCGTACCCCGAAATTTCGGGGTCCCGGCCTGAAGAGGTTAAAAAATCTCCAGTTTAAACTCTAGTGTGATAAATAACTGGGCCCAATACGTGTGCCATACATTTCTCCGACGCGAGTGTCATGTAAAATGTTAAATTGTTGTCATCCCGTTGACAATCAATGCAGTCCTATCCTGTACTATTGGCGCTGTGCCTAAAGTTCCATAGATGATTTCCATTTTGATTTCCGTTCGCACTGCCAACCAACGACTGGATTTCGACACTTCATGGCTTAAATCACATGTGTTAACAACCCTTTTGTTATTATTGTATTATATTAATTCAATATAGTGTTCAAGGATAATTTAGCAGGATATCCTCACAGGGTGACGAGGTTATCCGAACTCCCCGATGGTATCAGATATTATACGACCTCTCATGATGTTAGCCGCACTAGGCGGATGGACACGTGACTTCGAGACACACCTGTCACGGCGTGAACGACCGCCTGGACATACCTGGACTGCTACAATCCCGTCTGTTGTCATTGTAATCTGTTTTATAGTACACACTGTTCGAATTTGTTGACTGAATACATCTATAAATCGCAACATTTTCATTTCGTTTTTCACCTGTATAGACGCAAAGTTTAGAATGCTGATACTGTCATATGTCACACGTGTCACTTTAGACCACTAACGTCCAGACCTGCTGCATTCAAAACTCCCGGACAATGTGCTTGAAATAGCTTCTGATCATGTTTTGCTAACTAATTTAAGAATGAAAATCTACTTGCATTTTTACATAACCACAAACGGCTATTTTGATGACGTAGCACACACATACGTCACATTATACGTCCACATATCCTGATTTCTGCCGAATTACCAATTGTCAGATTGAATGGTTTGATGAGCAGGTTGATTTTGTTCTTGTATATTTTGTCAGGACATCCATAGTTACAAGATTTATTAAATTTCAACTTTGACCTTTAATATCCAACATGCTTCTCGTCGCACGATTGTTGCCTCCCTGGATAGAAGCATAATTCACGACGAAATGTTTCAGAAGAGGGCGGCACTCAGTCGTTTGTCAGTCCAATCGTTTGTCGACGGCCATCTCGTATTAATGTGTTAGATAATTGTCAACAAAAGATCGTTTACCCCCTTGTTAAAATACGTGTTTTCTCTCACTACAAGGCGGTCGAATAAGAGATAGCAATGGATTCAATGAGATTTATTTTCGCAAATTGAACTTACGGCCGACAAACCGCCACAACCACTCTCTGCCATCGACTCCATTATATCTCTTTTGTCGCCTACTTTATCAATGCATGTTCACACTCGCTCGCCAGGGCGGCGCTGCGCATATTTATATGAAAAATGCGCCAGCCAAGCCTAATAACACACCGTATCAAGCGAGGAAAAGACAACTTCAGTCATAATTAAAACATGTTTTTGCTGTATTAAATACACAGAACTCGTTATTTTTATGTTTTATTCTTGAAAATTATAATGTTGCAAGAAATTACAGCTGATTTGACCGTTTGTCAAGAATCTTGAAATTTGCCCCCGGCCGACAGCAGCGGTAAAGGCGGAGCTTGCGTAGCGCCACCCTGCGGGGAGCTTGCGTCACACCATCCACCGACTTGAATAATGTTGTCATGCCAACGCGCTATTTCAAAAGAAGCATCTCTCTCACCACCCCTTGCACACACTGTGAGCGGAATAACAGAGACAGTAAGACAGTGTGGACAATACCTCGATCATAACGCATCCAGCTAAACCTCCCTACAGGGATCGCTCGTCTGTGGTGTGACACTGATTGACAAATCCTTTGAATCATAACGCCACACCATTGTCGAGGCTGCACTGCTGCGTTATGCCATCTCAGCTGACCGTCTATCGCTAGACTTCACATGATATATATACACCAGCTTTAGACATAGGATATAACAGTCTTCATCAAGAGGTGATCGTGTTAAAATTAGAATATAACAGTCCTCATCAAGAGGTGATCGCGTTAAAGTTAGTATATGACTGCCCTTGTAGAGAGGTGATCGTGTTAACTTTGGATACAAACGTCCTCACAAAGAGGTGATCGCATTAACCTTAGAATATGTCGGTCCTCATAAAGAGGTGATAGTGATAAACGTAGGATATAACGGTCCTCATAAAGAGGTGATCGTTTTAAACTTATGACATAAAAATCCTCATAAAGAGGTGAACGTGTTAAACTTTGGTTATGAAAGTTCTCATAAACATGTGATTGTGTTAAACTTACGGTATACCAGTCTTCGTAGCGATGTTATCGTGTTAAAGTAAGGCTATAACGCTCCTCATAAAGAGGTGATCGTGTTAAACTTAGGATATAACAGTCCTCATAAAGAGGTGAACGTGTTAAACTTAGGATATAACAGTTCTGATAAACAGGTCATCGTGTTAAAATGTGGTTATAAAAGTTCTCATAAACAGGTTATCGTGTTAAACTTTAGATATAACAGTCATTGTAGAAGTGATAGTGTTCAACTTAGGATATGACAGTACTCATAAAGAGATGATCGTGTTAATCTTAGGATATAACAGTCCTCATAAAAAGATGATCGCGTTAAAGTTAGTATATGACAGTTCTCGAAGAGAAGTGATCGTGTTAAGCTTAGGATATAACTCCTTATAAAGAGTTGATCGCGTTAAACTTAGGATATAACAGTCCTTATAAAAAGGTGATCGTTTTAAACTTACCAGTCTTCATAAATAGGTCATCGCATTAAAGTTATCCTATGACAGTTCTCATAAACAGGTGATCGTGTTAAACTTAGGATATGACAGTGGTTCTAGACAGGTGATCGTTTCAAAGTTAAGATATCTCATCACAAAGAGGTCATCGTATTAAGGTGAAGGGTATAACTCCTCATAAAGATATGATGGCTTTAACCTTAACAGTCCGCTCCCCCTCCTTGTCTCACGTCCCCTCTACCCCTCTCACCGTCCTTCCTCCTCCTGCTCCCACCTTCCTTCCTCCTCCTGCTCTCATCTTCCCCTCCTGCTCTCATCTTCCCTTCCTCCTCCTTCTCTCACCTTGCCCTCCTCCTTCTCTCACCTTCCCCTCCTCCTTCTCTCACATTCCTTCCTCCTCCTTCTCTCACATTCCTTCCTCCTCCTGCTCCCACCTTCCTTCCTCCTCCTGCTCTCATCTTCCCCTCCTGCTCTCATCTTCCCTTCCTCCTCCTTCTCTCACCTTGCCCTCCTCCTTCTCTCACCTTCCCCTCCTCCTTCTCTCACATTCCTTCCTCCTCCTTCTCTCACATTCCTTCCTCCTCCTGCTCCCACCTTCCTTCCTCCTCCTGCTCTCATCTTCCCCTCCTGCTCTCATCTTCCCTTCCTCCTCCTTCTCTCACCTTGCCCTCCTCCTTCTCTCACCTTCCCCTCCTCCTTCTCTCACATTCCTTCCTCCTCCTTCTCTCACATTCCTTCCTCCTCCTTCTCTCACATTCCTTCCTCCTCCTGCTCTCACCTTCCTTCCTGCTTCTCTCACCGTCCTTCCTCCTCCTTCTCTCACCTTCCTTTCCCCTCCTTCTCTCATCTTCCTTCCTCCTTCTCTCACCTTCCTTCCTCCTTCTCTCACCTTCCTTCCTCCTCCTTCTCTCACCATCCTTCCTCCTCCTTCTCTCACCTTCCCATCCTCCTTCTCTCACCTTCCTTCCTCCTTGTCTCACCTTCCTTCCTCCTCCTTCTCTCACCTTCCTTCCTCCTCCTTCTCTCAACTTCCCCTCCTCCTTCTCTCACCTTCCCCTCCTCCTTCTCTCACATCCCTTCCTCCTCCTTCTCTCACCTTCCTTCCCCCTCCTTCTCTCACCTTCCTTCCTCCTCCTTCTCTCACATTCCTTCCTACTCCTTCTCTCACCTTCCTTCCTCCTCCTTCTCTCACATTCCTTCCTACTCATTCTCTCACCTTTCTTCCTCCTCCTGCTCGCACCTTCCTTCCTGCTCCTTCTCTCACCTTGCTTCCTCCTCCTGCTCTCCCCGTCCTTCCTCCTCCTTCTCTCACCTTCCTCCTCCTTCTCTCACCTTCCTTCCCCCTCCTGCTCTCACCTTCCTTCCTCCTCCTTCTCTCACCTTCCTTCCTCCTCCTTCTCTCACCTTCCTTCCTCCTGCTCTCACATTCCTTCCTCCTCCTGCTCTCACCTTGCCTCCTCCTCCTGCTCTCACCTTCCTTCCCCCTCCTACTCTCACCTTCCCCTCCTCTTCCTTCTCTTACCTTCCTGTCTCCTCCTGCTCTCACCTTCCCCTTCTCCTTCTCTCACATTCCTTCCTCCTCCTGCTCTCACCTTCCTTCCTCATTCTCTCACCTTTCTTCCTCCTCCTCTTCTCACCTTCCTTCCTGCTCCTTCTCTCACCTTCCTTCCTCCTCCTGCTCTCCCCGTCCTTCCTCCTCCTTCTCTCACCTTCCTTCCTCCGTCTTTCACCTTCCTTCCTCCTCCTTCTCTCACCTTCCTTCCTCCTTCTCTCACCTTCCTTCCTCCTCCTTCTCTCACCTTCCTTCCTCCTTCTCTCACCTTCCTTCCTCCTCCTGCTCTCACCGTCCTTTCTCCTCCTTCTCTCACTTTCCTTTCTCCTTCTCTCACCGTCCTTCCTCCTCCTTCTCTCACCTTATTTCCTCCTCCTTCTCTCACCTTCCTTCCTCCTCCTTCTCTCACATTCCTTCCTCCTCCTTCTCTCACCTTCCTTCCTCCTCCTTCTCTCACCTTCCTTCCTCCTTCTCTCACCTTCCTTCCTCCTCCTTCTCTCACCTTCCTTCCTCCTCCTGCTCTCACCTTCCTTCCTTCTCCTTCTCTCACCTTCCTTCCTCCTTCTCTCACCTTCCTTCCTCCTCCTTCTCTCACCTTCCTTCCTCCTCCTGCTCTCACCTTCCTTCCTTCTTCTGCTCTCACCTTCCTTCGTCCTCCTTCTCTCACATTCTTTCCTCCTCCTTCTCTCACCTTCCTTCCTTCTCCTTCTCTCACCTTCCTTCCTCCTTCTCTCACATTCTTTCCTCCTCCTGCTCTCACCTTCATTCCTCCTCCTTCTCACACCTTCCTTCCCCCTCCTACTCTCACCTTCCTTCCTCCTCCTTCTCTCATATTCCTTCCTCTCCCTTCTCTCACCTTCCTTTCTCCTCCTCTCACCTTCCTTCCTCCTCCTTTTCTCACCTTCCATCTCCTCCTTCTCTCACCTTTCGTCCTCCTCCTTCTCTCACCTTCCTTTCTCCTCCTTCTCTCACCTTCCTTCCTCCTTCTCACCTTCCTTCCTCCTCCTTCTCTTACCTTCCTTCCCCCTCTTACTCTCACCGTCCTTCCTCCTCCTTCTCTCATATTCCTTCCTCCTCCTTTTCTCACTTTTCATCTCCTCCTTCTCTCACCTTCCTCCCTCCTCCTTCTCTCACCCGCCTTCCTCCTTCTCTCACCTTCCTTCCTCCTTCTCTCAACTTCTTTTGTCCTCCTTCTCTCACCTTCCTCCTCCTTCTCTCACCTTCCTTCCCCCTCCTGCTCTCACCTTCCTTCCTCCTCCTTCTCTCACCTTCCTTCCACCTGCTCTCCCATTCCTTCTTCCTCCTTCTCTCACCTTCCTTCCTCATCCTTCTCTCACCTTCCTTCCTCCTTCTCTCACCTTCCTTCCTTTTCTTTCTCTCACCTTCCTCATCCTTCTCTCACCTTCCTTCCCCCTCCTTCTCTCACCTTCCTTCCTCCTCCTTCTCTCACCTTCTTTCCTCCTCCTTTTCTCACCTTCCTTCCTCCTGCTCTCCCATTCCTTCCTCCTCCTTCTCTCACCTTCCTTCCTCCTCCTTCTCTCACCTTCCTTCCTCCTCCTTCTCTCATCTTCCATCTCCTCCTGCTCTCACCTTGCCTCCTCCTCCTTCTCTCACCTTCCTTCCTTCTTCTCTCACCTTCCTTCCTCCTCCTTCTCTCACCTTCCTTCCCCCTCCTGCTCTCACCTTCCTTCCTCCTCCTTCTCTCACCTTCCTTCCTCCTCCTTCTCTCACCTTCCTTCCTCCTGCTCTCACATTCCTTCCTCCTCCTTCTCTCACCTTCCTTCCTCCTCCTTCTCTCAACTTCCATCTCCTCCTGCTCTCACCTTGCCTCCTCCTCCTGCTCTCACCTTCCTTCCCCCTCCTACTCTCACCTTCCCCTCCTCTTCCTTCTCTTACCTTCCTGTCTCCTCCTGCTCTCACCTTCCCCTCCTCCTTCTCTCACATTCCTTCCTCCTCCTGCTCTCACCTTCCTTCCTCATTCTCTCACCTTTCTTCCTCCTCCTGTTCTCACCTTCCTTCCTGCTCCTTCTCTCACCTTCCTTCCTCCTCCTGCTCTCCCCGTCCTTCCTCCTCCTTCTCTCACCTTCCTTCCTCCTTCTTTCACCTTCCTTCCTCCTCCTTCTCTCACCTTCCTTCCTCCTTCTCTCACCTTCCTTCCTCCTCCTTCTCTCACCTTCCTTCCTCCTTCTCTCACCTTCCTTCCTCCTCCTGCTCTCACCGTCCTTCCTCCTCCTTCTCTCACCTTCCTTCCTCCTTCTCTCACCGTCCTTCCTCCTCCTTCTCTCACATTCCTTCCTCCTCCTTCTCTCACCTTTCTTCTTCCTTCTCTCACCTTATTTCCTCCTCCTTCTCTCACCTTCCTTCCTCCTCCTTCTCTCACATTCCTTCCTCCGCCTTCTCTCACCTTCCTTCCTCCTTCTCTCACCTTCCTTCCTCCTTCTCTCACCTTCCTTCCTCCTCCTTCTCTCACCTTCCTTCCTCCTCCTGCTCTCACCTTCCTTCCTCCTCCTTCTCTCACCTTCCTTCCTCCTTCTCTAACCTTCCTTCCTCCTCCTTCTCTCACCTTCCTTCCTCCTCCTGCTCTCACCTTCCTTCCTTCTTCTGCTCTCACCTTCCTTCCTCCTCCTTCTCTCACATTCTTTCCTCCTCCTTCTCTCACCTTCCTTCCTTCTCCTTCTCTCACCTTCCTTCCTCCTTCTCTCACATTCTTTCCTCCTCCTGCTCTCACCTTCATTCCTCCTCCTTCTCGCACCTTCCTTCCCCCTCCTACTCTCACCTTCCTTCCTCCTCCTTTTCTCATATTCCTTCCTCTCCCTTCTCTCACCTTCCTTTCTCCTCCTTCTCTCACCTTCCTTCCTCCTCCTTTTCTCACCTTCCGTCTCCTCCTGCTCTCACCTTTCGTCCTCCTCCTTCTCTCACCTTCCTTTCTCCTCCTTCTCTCACCTTCCTTCCTCCTTCTCACCTTCCTTCCTCCGCCTTCTCTTACCTTCCTTCCCCCTCCTACTCTCACCGTCCTTCCTCCTCCTTCTCTCATATTCCTTCCTCCTCCTTTTCTCACCTTTCATCTCCTCCTTCTCTCACCTTCCTCCCTCCTCCTTCTCTCACCCGCCTTCCTCCTTCTCTCGCCTTCCTTCCTCCTTCTCTCACCTTCCTTCCTCCTTCTCTCACCTTCCTTCCTCCTCCTTCTCTCACCTTCCTTTGTCCTCCTTCTCTCACCTTCCTCCTCCTTCTCTCACCTTCCTTCCCCCTCCTGCTCTCACCTTCCTTCCTCCTCCTGCTCTCACCTTCCTTCCTCCTCCTTCTCTCACCTTCCTTCCTCCTGCTCTCCCATTCCTTCTTCCTCCTTCTCTCACCTTCCTTCCTTCTCCTTCTCTCACCTTCCTTCCTCCTTCTCTCACCTTCCTTCCTTTTCTTTCTCTCACCTTCCTCATCCTTCTCTCACCTTCCTTCCCCCTCCTTCTCTCACCTTCCTTCCTCCTCCTTCTCTCACCTTCTTTCCTCCTCCTTTTCTCACCTTCCTTCCTCCTGCTCTCCCATTCCTTCCTCCTCCTTCTCTCACCTTCCTTCCTCCTCCTTCTCTCACCTTCCTTCCTCCTCCTTCTCTCACCTTCCATCTCCTCCTGCTCTCACCTTGCCTCCTCCTCCTGCTCTCACGTTCCTTCCCCCTCCTACTCTCATCTTCCCCTCCTCCTCCTTCTCTTACCTTTCTGTCTCCTCCTGCTCTCACCTTCCCATCCTTTTTCTACCGAACGCGATAAATTCCTGGCACTTTTTCAATATTTAAGTACTGTTTCTGGGAAAGGTGCCTGGCATTACCGAGTGATATGTTTAAACCCATTCTATGCCTAAGTAGCTAAAAAACGCTTACCTCGTTGCCGGGGTGGTGGTGACATCTGGTGGTCGTGAAATATATTTCACGTCTCAACAGAACTTACTGTAACTTCTAATAATAATCGGTACGGTGAGGAAATCCGGAAGTAACTAAGCTTCATGGCGCAAGGGGTGCTAGAGCTGATCCAGCGGGGGGGGGCGGGGGGCAGGGGGGCAGGGGCGTGGAGCCCTCCTCCCCCCCCCCTTCTTGGGGAAGTACGCGGCGTAGACCCCCCTCCCCGGTCGTCCAAAAATTGGTGGACCCTCCAGTCGCTATTTTGTTCAGAGACCCCCCGCCCCCGCCATGATCGCAAGTTTTATTGGACCCCCGCCCCCTTATCAAATTCCTGAATCCGCCTCAGTGATGCACACCTAATAACTCGTATATACCTTATTTCAAATGGTGGTCATGAATAAATCATCAATCATCAATCAATCGGAGCCAGAATTCTGAATACTTGATTCGGACAATGTTAACCAGGGCAACCAGATATGCCATGATACAGTTCCATGCCCGCGATTATAGTTGCTGGTTGTTGGGTCAAACAACAACATGATCTGTGTTTATCTTTCTCTAAATCGTGGCGACCATTTTGGCGGCGATATTGGATTTTCGTCCAATTATATATCTTTGCCTTTACCTTTATACCTAGCAAGATTGTTTAATCTCAGTTATAGGGACATTCAAAGATACCTTGTATAGATAGATACATATATATTTAAAAGGGTTTATTTCCTGACGTGGCCGGCCGACTACTTGTCTATGTAGTGACGCACAGTTTTAATTCTTTCGCCAGAAACATATTTGCCGAAAACAAAGACAATACTTGGAAACAAACAAAACAAGCTGAAAACAGTGGAACTATCGGATAATCATGTCTATGTATATAACGTCTGTTACACATCCCTTCAGCGTTTTATTTGCTTAGCCGAGTCTCCGGGGGCCGAATGCTTTGTCCACATCCTCTGGTAAAAGCGCGAACACTGAACGTCGCTTTCATTTCTTAACCGTATTCTATGCAATACCATATTGAGGCTGTTACAGTTCGTATCTTCTTGTGGATCTGTCAGTAGCCTACGAGTTGTGGCCGGAACACGTCTATAGTCAGCTGCTGCGTGATATTACAGACTTTTAGCAGTCCTCAGTCCTCGTTATGGGTTAAATGCTACATGAAGTTGAAGGTCGCAAAAGCGAGCAGCAAGAATAGATCACGGCTGGTAAATACGACGTATGACGTCACGAACGCACTTTGCCCTGGCTAGGCTACGGAAACCCGTGACTTTGCAATTGCGGACGGCTCCAAACCACCACCGGGACGCACAGGTCGTTCTTCCATGTAAGGGCGAACGTATTACTCACCCCTAACGTTTACTACAATAATACATTTCGTGTGTTCTAACATGGAAGACGCCCTCAATATAGCAAGACAGCAGAAAGACCGCATGATATTGGACAATATATTCATAAATGGACGATCTTCCATACGTGTGCTGCGCATGCGAAGCCTGGTATCTCAGGGAATTGATGGTAATGGACCTGACTCGGCTCAGCACCTATGGGTGATTCTTACTGGAGTGGTCTTGTCAGCGCTCGCTAATTAGAACTCCGGTGGGCATTGAAAGCCGATAGAGACGATCCACATTGTGTGAAGAGAGAAAGGCGGCCAGGGTCGGCGGCATCTCTTCCGGCACAGTTGCAATTAATCCTTGTGTGGTTCATTCCGGGCCAAATCCAGGGTTGGGTTATTCCGTAACGGTCGTCATCGAATAGGAGTAGTAGCCTGAAGAATATAGTAGAGATCAATACATGTTGTAGTCTCAGAAGAGCGCATGGATTAATCTTAATTAGTCTGAATAATATCTCAGTTATCAATACCTATAGTCGTTTGGAGTGTTCATCTTGGATCAATTCATCAAGTAATCTGAACGTTACCTCAGGGATGAATTCATATAAGTATTTTAAGTCTATAGATAAATACATGCATATGGTGGACTGAAGAGTGTCTCAGATGTGACTACCTATTGGAACCTAAAGGGATACATACAATTAGTTGGAACATACGACCTTGGTTCCGAAACCAAGTTATTCAGTGACGCCATCTCTGACACCCGAAACGCGCACTGACGGCAGGTCACGTGTCACGTTGTTCCAGGCTTGATAACAGACATCCGGGTACCTTGGTGTAATAACGAGGTGTAATCTGATACATAGGACCCGCATTTCCTCAGCGACCCGCGTTGTCAGTGGCCACGACTCCAGGTTGCTCGGTCCGTCTTGTCGGGCGGGCCCTAATTTCCGATGCCATTATCACTTCTGAGTCCGGTTCCTCATGTGTTCTACCTTTGACAAGGGTTAAATTGGACCGGGTAGGCGTCGCCAACTTTTATGTCGCAGGAAAGGCGTTTTTTGGCATTCATCACCCGATGGTGCTATTCATTAGACGGATGTTAACGTCTCACGCCCCCGTCTCCCTGCTCCCTAGGACACCGGAAGCCTGGTGCGAACGGGCGGGGGGGGGGGTGTACAGGACGCTTGGTGTCCACGGTGATGTGCGTCGGAAGGCGAACGCCTAGTAAAAGTCCCTTTCCGCTGTGTCACCTTCCGCGCGACTTTCAAACGGATATCCCCCTTAAATGTCTGTGTCGAGGCAGAGTTTAGCGATAAGAATTAACGTTAAAGCTGAGTTCCGCGCCAGCGTGACCAACTACTTGGCAGGCGGATCCCCTATTATCGCCCCCACGAGGTCCGTACCTGTGTCGTTGTGGTAGTCGGTATATGCGGTCGCGGGTCTCTGGTGACTGACGGTTGTTGATAACGGCTCCTGTCCAAGTTGTAAATGTCTTCATGGTTACAAGCAAATGGCGATGGGGCATTTATAATATGTAAATGGCGAGCGAAGTCTAGAGATTCAAGATTAAAACTTTACAGCATTTTTCCCCAAGAAATATATAATGGTGTTTTCGATGCACCTGAATAATGTATTTGGATTCTTATCAAATATATTGTATGACATGATTAAGTATTGTGTGTGGGTCCCCTTGTAATTCCGGTAATAACGGCCTTTATCAAAAATCAAATATTGTTATTATTTGGTACCTTTAATATTGAAAGCAGATACTGTGATCATTGTATATATTGTTTCAAGGCTCTATAAGACTAGCCAAATCAGACCATAATAGCTTCAATGGACCCTATGTATTTCCCGGTAGATCCTTTTGTATAAATACAAAAACCAAATTAAAATGGCATATTGTTAAAGCACTTCTCTTTAACCAGATTGGGATATCTCATAAGGAAAAAGTGTTGATAAATTCTGTATATACCATAGTGTTGCATATATTTGCTTCTTAAACATAAAGGTAGATATATGGTAACCAAGCCTATAACCACATGTTAATAGATCTACTAACAAAATCAAACGATGTATCAAGTACATTTTCAAGAGAATATCTTGAAAGGTGCATTTTCCTGTATGATGTGTGAACAAATTTAAGAGCTATCAGAATGGAAATTATAATAGTAAAACAGAATATTTTACACAACACATATCTTTGAGACAGGAGACTGCAAACGACACCGCCATGTGGGCGATAATACACCACGATGCCAATCGAAAAGCGAACGGTACCTTGCGTTGCAGAAAACTTGTGTGCTTCGTATCTTAGGTAGTTTTTCGAAGATGATATAGTTTAATCACTTTGTCGTAGAAACATTCGCCCCCTAGGTTGTTTCTAACAGTCATCTAACAGTCATCCGGATTAGAAGTGTCATAATTGTGCGGACGAAGCGTTGTACGTCCCACTCGGCAGTTTCATGTGACGCGTCGAGTGTCTTAACTTCAGTATAAATTTAATCATAGTTCGCCAAAGCCTAGCCCAAAAAAGCGATAAACGGCGTGAGAGACCGGTATTATTGCCCACGTGTTTAAGTTTTCAATCAAACGGATATATGAAATTTCTAAAAAAAAAAACAAAAAAAAAACGTGTATGGGTTGCTATAAAAGCTCGCTTCGCTCGCTATGAGGTCACTGCCTCTTGTCCCTGTGACACTGTCGCACTGCCCTATGATGGCAGGGACGGTGTCGCACTGCCCTATGATGGCAGGGACGGTGTCGCACTGCCCTATGATGGCAGGGACGGTGTCGCACTGCCCTATGATGGCAGGGACGGTGTCGCACTGCCCTATGATGGCAGGGACGGTGTCGCACTGCCCTATGATGACAGGGACGGTGTCGCTCTGCCCTATGATGGCAGGGACGGTGTCGCACTGCCCTATGATGACAGGGACGGTGTCGCTCTGCCCTACAATGGCAGGGACGGTGTCGCTCTGCCCTACGATGGCAGGGACGGTGTCGCACTGCCCTACGATGGCAGGGACGGTGTCGCACTGCCCTACGATGGCGGGGACGGTGTCGCTCTGCCCTACGATGGCGGGGACGGTGTCGCTCTGCCCTACGATGGCAGGGACGGTGTCGCTCTGCCCTACGATGGCAGGGACGGTGTCGCTCTGCCCTACGATGGCAGGGACGCTGTCGCTCTGCCCTACGATGGCAGGGACGGTGTCGCTCTGCCCTACGATGGCAGGGACGGTGTCGCACTGCCCTACGATGGCAGAGACGGTGTCGCTCTGCCCTACGATGGCAGGGACGGTGTCGCTCTGCCCTACGATGGCAGGGACGGTGTCGCTCTGCCAGCCTTTTTCTTTGTAGGGATAAGTCTGCCCCACGCCAGCTAAACTACCTGCACCAATAACTAGTACTGATTGCAAGAAAATACAGAAATGAACCGATGGATCGACTTCTGATGTCGTTCATGTGTTGAATATTGAAGGAGAATGGTAGCCGATACGTATCCTGCTACCCACCACAGGGGCAGTGAACCCCACCTTGGGCCTGGGCCTGGGCCTCTATGCCTGGGTATCACACCAGGCAGCCCCCCGACGTCCAGGCCACCATGCCCCCATGGGAGCCGTCTGCCCTGCGGAGGTGTCTCCATGGGGGGCTCTGATTAAAGGAGGCTACAACTTGGCCAACACCTTTCCGTCCCATTAGACCTTCTTTCTGCTGTAGCGGCTGTAGCGGCAGGCCATGAGAGAGCGGGGCGGGGGGGGGGGGGGGAGGCGGGGAGGGCAGGGGAGGAGCGGGGAGGGGCGGAGGGACGGTGATTGAAGCTGCGGGGCGCGCCGACCTCCCCGGTCCACAAAGGGTCACTTCCGGTTGGTGGGACGCGGAAGGCCGCTAAGGGTTGCTCTTAGAGTCACGTGGTACGTTTCATTGTACAGCCGCGGCGCCAATGTCCTATTCAATTTTGACCCTGGCATCAAGTAAAATTATGTGCCGTGTTCCCACGCAATTCATTTTTGAATATTTCAGGTTGGGTTATCTTAACCAGTTATAAACCATTGCTTTGCCTGGTCTATCATGACGCATGCATGACTTGGCGGGCTGCCCTGGGAACTTACTAGATATTACAAGAAAACGTTCTGTTTTTTCATTTCCCGGAGGATACAGCATGCACAATATATGGTTTCACTCATTGGCTTTGATATATTGTATTACTATCAATCAAAGATTTAGCGATATGTTCCCACTTGTTCTCAAGTTAAATGTCAAATTCTTTTGTTCTACAAAGCTATCTTCTCCAAATAATAAGCGTACTGGATCAATACAGAATGAAATGTGGCGAAAATGTATTCCATTTACCTACAAATATATCTAATTTTCAAGGATAAGCAAAAGGTAATTAATTAAATATGCTTCATTTAATAATTGTTGGTGATTAGACAGGTCCAAATGTGTCAACAAGTGTACTCAACAGTTTATGATTAACACAAATTCCATAGGTTTGGAATGACGTCAATGATAAGGATGACGTCAATGATAAGGATGACTTCAATAATAAGGATGACGTCAATGATAAAGATGATGCCAATGATAAGGATGACGTCAATGATAAGGATTATATCAATGATAAGGATGACGTCAGTGATAAGGATGGCGTCAATGATTAGGATGATATCAATGATAAGGATAATATCAATGATAAGGATGACGTCAGTGATTAGGATGACGTCAATGATAAGGATGACGTCAATGATAAGGATGACATCAATGATAAGGATGACGTCCATGATAAGAATGACGTCAATGATAAAGATGACGTCAGTGATAAAGATGACCATGTTTTTACTCTGCCTCGAAGTACTGCGTCACGAGCCAAGAAGCCTTACCCGTGGGCCGAGGCGTCGCAGGTCATCAAAGACTGCGACATGTTTTAATTGCAATCCAGTTGAAGCATGAACCACTTAACCCTGCCTGACAGTATCAATGCCTGACGTGCAGTGGGTGTCTGTAGCCCCGTGAATTCGCTGCCGTTGACTTCAAAGCCCGGTGAGCGTGGGACCGTCGTGCCGTGCCCTGGTTGCCGTGTCCTGGCCCGGCCGCCAAGTGTCCTTGGTCGGTCTTGGCTTTGGGAAGACGCCGCTGGAGCTGGCAGCAGTCGGGCTTGTTGCGTGACGACATGGGGGTCAGTGATCATTGGGGCGGGAGGGAGGTGTATTGGGGTAGCGGACGTGGCGCAAACTTGGAAAAAGGCCACTTCATCAATCAAAGATTCTGCCATGGGAAATATGAAGTTGGGTTCGTTGGTTTGTGCAGGCAGCTTCAATCCGGCGTCAGCGATAGATGTCAAGGTGGAGAGGAGCCACACGTACCCGGTGACGAAGGCAAACACGCTAACCACTAGACCACCCGCAGGGGCGGATCTAGGTGGGGGGGGTTAGGTGGGTTGCAACCCCCCCCCCTTGGGAACCAGAACATACAACATACATGTTACTATACATGTTAAAGTCCCAAGTCTTCAGAGAGCAACCCACCCCCCTTGGAAACTGAACATACACTGTTAAAGTCGGGTTCTCCAAGCCGCCCCCCCCCCCCAACCCGTCACAAGTTTTCAGAGAGCAGCACCCCCTTTGGTGGGCACCTGAACATCCACTGTTAAAGTCGGCCTCTCCGAGCTTTTTTTCTCACCGGGTTTACCATCAGCGTAATATGAGTGTTAACGAACACTTTTTTGGCTATTTTGTCATCTAATCTGAGGCTAGCCATTTGTATTAGAAACATTCCTGGAGATTTTCTTACAAAACGTGACAGCATAACATCTGATTGTATCATGAGCACTTTAATTAGCGCGACCTTATATCTCAAAGATGATATACCTAAGTTGTCGAGAAAACTGATACAATGATAAACATGATGTTGATACTTTGTTGGAAAAGGTTGACAGACATGGTTATCGTCAGATGCTAAGAAGCTGCCAGTAATTAATTGGCAGTCTATACGTAATGGACATAACAAGGTACTTATTTCAATCTTTTTGCTACATGTGGCAATTACATGTGACACTGACACCGCCGTCTGTGGCGTTGCTTCCTCGGTGTTATCAGCCCCCCCCCTCCCCCTCCCCTAGCTACCCCAACCACATCTTGACGCCGGGAGCGAAAGCACGCTTTGGGGGTGCTGCTGACACAAGTCCATCGGGAGGACGTGTCACGTTGTCCAACCACCGCGTGTCACACGTTAGCCACCCGATAACGAAGCCATTTCCATATCAACACGACACTACCTTCCATTAGTCAAATCCGGTTGAGGTTTTTTCTTGTAAACTTTTGAGCCGCGAACAGCGAGTAAATGTAGGTGGCTCTTTTCCCGCCAATACATTAACTTTTGACAGCTGTCGTCTGCTTCAACAACACCCGCGCGAAGCTGGGTCGATATATCGCGCCGGTTTCGCCCCTGCGGACTGCCACATGTCGGAGTACAAGTTGCTCCGCATTGGCTTCCGCGCGATCTGCTATTTAACGCAAAAACACCCTACTTTGTGTCGACTTTCCACTCACTGGTGGCGACACGCTGCGACTTGCCAACGAACTGCCTCAAAATGTCGGAGCGTGCGCTTCAGGGAAAGGCGCAGGCCGCGCGCTGGGGGTTTGATTCCGTAAAGCTGGGTGAGGCGGAGGGGTGGTGGGGGGAGGGGACCGGCAGGGGTAAGGAGGGGGGTGACTGACCGGCTACGGTCGTAATGATAGTGTAGCACCCACTTGACTTTACCCGTGTGGACTTCTTGTTCCATAATCGCCCTAGATATACGTATTTTCAGACAACAGCCCCATGAAGTGTTCATAACGGTGTCCATGTACACAGAAATCATTGGTTATTGGTATTTGGGGGTAGAGTGGGCTTGCCATGCTGTCTCGCCTACAGCGTAAGGAGGTGCAGAACGAGCGGACATTGTATCTGAGGGCCTTCACAATTACCATCAAAGCCGTCAGTGAGTCGCCATCCTGAAGAAGCAAACGACTGCGAAAATCTCTCCGTCAAAGATACCAAAGTAGTTACCTTCCTTATCTCAGCTAATCAATTTTCGACAAGGCGACTCCATTTGTACAGTGACGGGAGAGGGTGACCGCTCAGACTGACTTCCTTTATCGATATCTTTTGAAGGAATGCAACGTCAGCGCCAGTGATTTACCTTATTAATTCAGCGCTACACATGCTCATAAGGAAGCACAACTCATTACATTCACAAGATTGACATTTTTTAGATATTACGATTTGCTTTAGACCCAGTTATCTATCAGTGATCAATTTTGTTGATGCCTAGGTATTGTGTGTAGATGGTTTACTTCCATCACACTACGTGGCGCTGATGATCTACACCGGCCAAGAAAAGGTCGGTACATTAACCTTGACAGCTACATTCTGCCCTCCCAGCCGCTTCACTTCGAGAAGTGTTTCCAGAACCATTGACTTCAGTGACGTCCATTGCGACGGACAGCTGCCCAATCTCCTCAAAAAGACCGTTGATCGGTGGCAATTAAAACATTAATCAGATGTAATCTATTACCCGGTTCAGGAAAATAGCCCAAGTGACACGACAATTAATGCAGCGCTCTTCAGTCAGTCCCGTTTCCAGTCAACCACAAAGTACCGCCTCCGTTTTGTTTTGCTTTCTTCTTGGGACAATAAACTGCGGTGTGCAGGCGCATTGCTAGGTGATGGATGTCCTGTGGAGGTGGGCAGCTCCATATGGCATGCACTCCACACGGTTTTACACACACCAACAGCGGGGAAGCATGGGATTACGGATATCATAGAGGGTCAGCGAGAATAAAACTCACGGGAAAAAAATGTGGAAGAAGGTTGTCCTGGCGTATCACAAGAGCTAATCCCTCTCAGGTATCCGCATTACACTCGTGACTGCCGCTTTTTGCCTCCTCCTTTCTTATTGCCTATTCTGTTTTCCCTAATCACATGGCCCTGTTGGAGCTAGATAATGACATGGCTTAATTGACCCATGATTTCTATCTCGGTGACTGATGTAAGGTCCGGGCGTCTCCGCGTGCCGCTCCAGCCACACACGCCAGGGTATCAGTGACGACAGGCGCGCAGCCGTAAAACCAACCCACCTACGTCACAACTAAAACACGGATTTACGAGGCGAGGTACCGAACGTCGCAACTAAAACCCGAACCTCTCGGATCGACCCACACACGAGTGTTGTCATAATCCGCCATTGACGGTGATGACGTCCAGGGGAGTTTTGTTTGTTTGGCAAAGCATGGGGTGTAAAAAAAGATCACTTCAGATTCAGTTACAAGGCCAGTACTGTATCATCCTATTAACTCCGGTGTTATCTATAATACAATATCGAGATTGGCCAAAAGGCTAAACCACGTGAGCGCCATTCGAAAAACGACCCACGTCATCAAATGAAAATAAAGCGTCCATGTCGAGCCAAATGCGCCATGTGACAAATCGTTTGAACGGATTCAAGCCGTGCTTTCCCGTCATATCATCGGAATGAATCTCCAGATCTAGAATGCGTAAAGCCCAGAACCCCTTTTTGCTTTAGGCGTTTTGGGGCAAGCAACAGTGTTTTCCAATGATTTAGACGATGGATATGTCCCCGGAGAAACAATCGGGGCCGCATCGCTCTCGCTGGAAGCAGAAATGTCACTGTTACAAATTGGATTTTCGATCGCATATTTCACGGAAGAAGACGTCGATCTACGCCACGTGAGGCCACAGTGCTGTCTCCGCCTATAGGTCCAGCCTGCATCACCATGGTGACGCCGCGGTCTCCACGTGACAGCAATCCCCGCGTCCGGCTGACTGGATCCTCTGATCCGTAGTCTGAAGCCGCTGTGGGTTCAATACTTATGGGACGTTCCTTGGTTGGGACTGACGTGTGGGAGAACCTGGTCGGTGTTTGTGGAGTGGACGGGGGGTCCCCATGCCTAGGTGTATGTGGTTGTGGGGTGGGGGGTCCCCATGCCTAGGTGTATGTGGTTGTGGGGTGGGGGGTCCCATGCCTAGGTGTATGTGGTTGTGGGGTGGGGGGTCCCCATGCCTAGGTGTATGTGGTTGTGGGGTGGGGGGTCCCCATGCCTAGGTGTATGTGGTTGGGGGGAGGGGGGTCCAATGCCTAGGTGTTTGTGGAGTGGACGGGGGGTCCCTATGCCTAGGTGTATGTGGTTGTGGGGAGGGGGGACCCATGCCTAGGTGTATGTGGTTGTGGGGAGGGGGGTCCCATGCCTAGGTGTATGTGGTTGTGGGGTGGGGGGTCCCCATGCCTAGGTGTATGTGGTTGTGGGGTGGGGGGTCCCCATGCCTAGGTGTATGTGGTTGTGGGGAGGGGGGTCCCATGCCTAGGTGTATGTGGTTGTGGTGTGGGGGGTCCCCGTTCCTAGGTGTATGTGGTTGTGGGGAGGGGGGTCCCCATGCCTAGGTGTATGTGTGTGGGGTGGGGGGTCCCCATGCCTAGGTGTATGTGGTTGTGGGGTGGGGGGTCCCCATGCCTAGGTGTATGTGGTTGTGGGGTGGGGGGTCCCCATGCCTAGGTGTATGTGTGTGGGGTGGGGGGTCCCCGTTTCTGGGTGTATGCGTGTGGGATGGGGGTCCCAATGGGTAGGTGTGTGGTAAGGCCTGGCGGGGTATGTTTCCATATGAACACGGAAAGGGAAGACATTTACCAGTTTTTCATTGCTATATTTTGCTTTTTTTGTGTGTTTTTCGCACCCGGCCTGGTCGCCAGCATAGATCTATACATAGGTGTTCGCAGTTGTCTGCGAAACCTGCAGTGTGCCTTGAACCTTACAGGCAATTTGAACTATAATCGCCACAGCTCCAGAAACACGAGACTGTTGTAAATCACCGGGAGCGGATTATCTGCCCGCGGGGTGGGGTGGGCAACAGAGAATTGGTTTCGGGGAATCCAGGAGACAAAAGACGTCACACAATCAGTGAGCGCCGGGTAGGATGCCCTCCGCGTCATTGCCCCGAAAACGGGGGAGACTAAGTGGCCCAATCCTGTCTCGTGCCTTTTCCTTTGTCTCAGCCTCCGCTCAGGCACACGTAATCCGCCGACCTTCCGACAGAGGGCCTTTGAGGTGTGTTTTCCGTCACTCCGTCTTCCATACTAGGTATAAAGGGTTTCTTCCACACTAGTTTTAGATCTAAATATATTTAATGGCCTATTTGTGTCACCAACATTTCTTTTCGTGGACCTGCTTTATTCTCCCTAAAACCTGTCTAAGTAGACTACACACGTTGTAGTGACGTAGTGACTACACACGTAGTAGTGACGTTACCACGCTACCCCTGCCTTACCATTCCCGCTACCACTGCCTTACCATTCCCGCTACCCCCCCATTACCATTCACGTTACCCCTGCCCTACCATTCCCGCTACCCCTCCATTACCATTCCCGCTACCCCTCCATTACCATTCACGTTCCCCCTGCCCTACCATTCCCGCTACCCCTCCATTACCATTCCCGCTACCCCTCCATTACCATTCACGTTCCCCCTGCCTTACCATTCCCGCTACCCCTCCATTATCATTCCCGCTACCCCTCCATTACCATTCACGTTACCCCTGCCTTACCATTCCCGCTACCCCTCCATTACCATTCACGTTACCCCTGCCGTACCGTTCCCGCTACCCCAGCCTTACCATTCCCGCTACCACTGCCTTACCATTCCCGCTACCCCTGCATTACCATTCCCGCTACCCCTGCCTTATCATTCCCGCTACCCCTGCCTTACCATTCCCGCTACCCCTGCCTTACCATTCCGGCCACCCCTGCTTTACCATTCCCGCTACCCCTGCCTTACCATTCCGGCCACCCCTGCCTTACCATTTCCGCTACCCCTGCCTTACCATTCCCGCCACCCCTGCCTTACCATATCCGCTACCCCTGCCTTACCATTCCCGCTACCCCTGCCTTACCATTCCCGCTACCCCTGCCTTACCATTCCGGCCACCCCTGCTTTACCATTCCCGCTACCCCTGCCTTACCATTCCGGCCACCCCTGCCTTACCATTTCCGCTACCCCTGCCTTACCATTCCCGCCACCCCTGCCTTACCATGTCCGCTACCCCTACCTTACCATTCCCGCTACCCCTACCTTACCATTCCCGCTGCCCCTGCCTTACCATTCCCGCTGCCCCTGCCTTACCATTCCCGCTGCCCCTGCCTTACTATTCCCGCTGCCCCTGCCTTACCATTACCGCTACCCCTGCCTTACCATGTCCGCTACCCCTACCTTACCATTCTCGCTACCCCTACCTTACCATTCCCGCTGCCCCTGCCTTACCATTCCCGCTGCCCCTGCCTTACCATTACCGCTACCCCTGCCTTACCATTCCCGCCACCCCTGCCTTACCATGTCCGCTACCCCTGCCTTACCATTCCCGCTACCCCTGCCTTACCATTCCCGCTACCCCTGCCTTACCATTCCCGCCACCCCTGCCTTACCATGTCCGCTACCCCTGCCTTACCATTCCCGCTACCCCTACCTTACCATTCCCGCTACCCCTACCTTACCATTCCCGCTACCCCTGCCTTACCATTCCCGCTACCCCTACCTTACCATTCCCGCTACCCCTGCCTTACCATTCCCGCTACCCCTGCCTTATCATTCCCGCTACCACAGCCTTACCATTCCCGCTACCGCTGCCTTACCAGTCCCGCTACCCCTGCCTTACCATTCCCGCCACCCCTGCCTTACCATGTCCGCTACCCCTGCCTTACCATTCCCGCTACCCCTACCTTACCATTCCCGCTACCCCTGCCTTACCATTCCCGCTACCCCTACCTTACCATTCCCGCTACCCCTGCCTTACCATTCCCGCTACCCCTGCCTTATCATTCCCGCTACCACAGCCTTACCATTCCCGCTACCCCTGCCTTACCATTCCCGCTACCCCTGCCTTACCATTCCCGCTACCCCTGCCTTACCATTCCCGCTACCCCTGCCTTACCATTCCCGCTACCCCTGCCTTACCATTCCCGCTACCCCTACCTTACCATTCCCGCTGCCCCTGCCTTACTATTCCCGCTACCCCTACCTTACCATTCCCGCTGCCCCTGCCTTACCATTTCCGCTACCCCTGCCTTACCATTCCCGCTACCCCTGCCTTACCATGTCCACTACCCCTGCCTTACCATTCCCGCTACCCCTGCCTTACCATTCCAGCTAACCCTGCTTTGCCATTCCCGCTACCACAGCCTTACCACTCCCGCTACCACTGCCTTACCATTCCCGCTACCCCTGCATTACCATTCCCGCTACCCCTGCCTTACCATTCCCGCTACCCCTGCCTTACCATTCCCGCTACCCCTGCCTTACCATTCCGGCCACCCCTGCTTTACCATTCCCGCTACCCCTGCCTTACCATTCCGGCCACCCCTGCCTTACCATTTCCGCTACCCCTGCCTTACCATTCCCGCCACCCCTGCCTTACCATGTCCGCTACCCCTGCCTTACCATTCCCGCTACCCCTGCCTTACCATTCCCGCTACCCCTGCCTTACCATTCCGGCCACCCCTGCTTTACCATTCCCGCTACCCCTGCCTTACCATTCCGGCCACCCCTGCCTTACCATTTCCGCTACCCCTGCCTTACCATTCCCGCCACCCCTGCCTTACCATGTCCGCTACCCCTACCTTACCATTCCCGCTACCCCTACCTTACCATTCCCGCTGCCCCTGCCTTACCATTCCCGCTGCCCCTGCCTTACCATTCCCGCTGCCCCTGCCTTACTATTCCCGCTGCCCCTGCCTTACCATTACCGCTACCCCTGCCTTACCATGTCCGCTACCCCTACCTTACCATTCTCGCTACCCCTACCTTACCATTCCCGCTGCCCCTGCCTTACCATTCCCGCTGCCCCTGCCTTACCATTACCGCTACCCCTGCCTTACCATTCCCGCCACCCCTGCCTTACCATGTCCGCTACCCCTGCCTTACCATTCCCGCTACCCCTACCTTACCATTCCCGCTACCCCTGCCTTACCATTCCCGCTACCCCTGCCTTACCATTCCCGCCACCCCTGCCTTACCATGTCCGCTACCCCTGCCTTACCATTCCCGCTACCCCTACCTTACCATTCCCGCTACCCCTACCTTACCATTCCCGCTACCCCTGCCTTACCATTCCCGCTACCCCTACCTTACCATTCCCGCTACCCCTGCCTTACCATTCCCGCTACCCCTGCCTTATCATTCCCGCTACCACAGCCTTACCATTCCCGCTACCGCTGCCTTACCATTCCCGCTACCCCTGCCTTACCATTCCCGCCACCCCTGCCTTACCATGTCCGCTACCCCTGCCTTACCATTCCCGCTACCCCTACCTTACCATTCCCGCTACCCCTGCCTTACCATTCCCGCTACCCCTACCTTACCATTCCCGCTACCCCTGCCTTACCATTCCCGCTACCCCTGCCTTATCATTCCCGCTACCACAGCCTTACCATTCCCGCTACCGCTGCCTTACCATTCCCGCTACCCCTGCCTTACCATTTCCGCTACCCCTGCCTTACCATTCCCGCTACCCCTGCCTTACCATTCCCGCTACCCCTGCCTTACCATTCCCGCTACCCCTACCTTACCATTCCCGCTGCCCCTGCCTTACTATTCCCGCTACCCCTACCTTACCATTCCCGCTGCCCCTGCCTTACCATTTCCGCTACCCCTGCCTTACCATTCCCGCTACCCCTGCCTTACCATGTCCACTACCCCTGCCTTACCATTCCCGCTACCCCTGCCTTACCATTCCAGCTAACCCTGCTTTGCCATTCCCGCTACCACAGCCTTACCACTCCCGCTACCCCTGCCTTACCATTCCGGCTACCCCTGCCTTACCATTCCGGCTACCCCTGCCTTACCATTCCCGCTACCCCTACCTTACAATTATGGCTACCCCTGCCTTACCATTCCCGCTACCCCTGCCTTACCATTCTGGCTACCCCTGCCTTACCATTCCCGCTACCCCTGCCTTACCATTCTGGCTACCCCTGCCTTACCATTCCCGCTACCACAGCCTTACCATTCCCGCTACCCCTGCCTTACCATTCCCGCTACCCCTGCCTTACCATTCCCGCTACCCCTACCTTACAATTATGGCTACCCCTGCCTTACCATTCCCGCTACCCCTGCCTTACCATTCCCGCTACCCCTGCCTTACCATTCCCGCTACCCCTGCCTTACCATTCCCGCTACCCCTGCCTTACCATTCCCGCTACCCCTGCCTTACCATTCCCGCTACCACTGCCTTACCATTCCCGCTACCCCTACCTTACCATTCCCGCTACCCCTGCCTTACCATTCCCGCTACCCCTACCTTACCATTCTGGCTACCCCTGCCTTACCATTTCCGCTACCCCTGCCTTACCATTCCCGCTACCCCTGCCTTACCATTCCCGCTACCCCTGACTTACCATTCCCGCTACCCCTGCCTTACCATTCCCGCTACCCCTGACTTACCATTCCCGCTACCCCTGCCTTACCATTCCTGCAAACCCTGCTTTGCCATTCCCGCTACCGCAGCCTTACCACTCCCGCTACCCCTGCCTTACCATTCCCGCTACCCCTGCCTTACCATTCCCGCTACCCCTACCTTACCATTCTGGCTACCCCTGCCTTACCATTTCCGCTACCCCTGCCTTACCATTCCCGCTACCCCTGCCTTACCATTCCCGCCACCCCTGCCTTACCATTTCCGCTACCCCTGCCTTACCATTCCCGCTAACCCCGCCTTACCATGTCCGCTACCCCTGCCTTACCATTCCCGCTACCCCTGCCTTACCATTCCCGTTAACCCTGCTTTGCCATTCCCGCTACCGCAGCCTTACCACTCCCGCTACCCCTGCATTACCATTCCGGCTACCCCTGCCTTACCATTCCCGCTACCCCTACCTTACAATTCTGGCTACCCCTGCCTTACCATTCCCGCTACCCCTACCTTACCATTCCCGCTACCCCTGCCTTACCATTCCCGCTACCACAGCCCTACCATTTTCGCTACCCCTACCTTACCATTCCCGCTACCCCTACCTTACCATTCTGGCTACCCCTGCCTTACCATTCCCGCTACCCCTACCTTACCATTCTGGCTACCCCTGCCTTACCATTTCCGCTACCCCTGCCTTACCATTCCCGCTACCCCTGCCTTACCATTCCCGCTACCCCTGCCTTACCATTCGCGCTGCCCCTGCCTTACCATTCCCGCTACCCCTGCCTTACCATTCCCGCTACCCCTGCCTTGCCATTCTCGCACACCCTGCTTTGTCATTCCCGCTACCACTGCCTTACCATTAACGCTACCCCTGCCTTACGATTCCCGCTACCCCTGCCTTACCATTCCCGCTACCCCTGCCTTACCATTCCCGCTACCCCTGCCTTACCATTCCCGCTAACCCTGCCTTACCATTCCCGCAAACCCTGCTTTGCCATTCCCGCTACCACAGCCTTACCACTCCCGCTACCCCTGCCTTACCATTCCCGCTACCCCTGCCTTACCATTCCCGCTACCCCTACCTTACCGTTCCCGCTACCCCTGCCTTACCATTCCCGCTACCCCTGCCTTACCATTCCCGCTACCGCTGCCTTACCATTCCCGCTACCCCTGCCTTACCATTCCCGCTACCCCTGACTTACCATTCCCGCTACCCCTGCCTTACCATTCCCGCTACCCCGGACTTACCATTCCCGCTACCCCTGCCTTACCATTCTGGCTACCCCTGCCTTACCATTTCCGCTACCCCTGCCTTACCATTCCCGCTACCCCTGCCTTACCATTCCCGCTACCCCTGACTTACCATTCCCGCTACCCCTGCCTTACCATTCCCGCTACCCCTGACTTACCATTCCCGCTACCCCTGCCTTACCATTCCTGCAAACCCTGCTTTGCCATTCCCGCTACCACAGCCTTACCACTCCCGCTACCCCTGCCTTACCATTCCCGTTAACCCTGCTTTGCCATTCCCGCTACCACAGCCTTACCATTCTGGCTACCCCTGCCTTACCATTTCCGCTACCCCTGCCTTACCATTCCCGCTACCCCTGCCTTACCATTCCCGCCACCCCTGCCTTACCATTTCCACTACCCCTGCCTTACCATTCCCGCTAACCCCGCCTTACCATGTCCGCTACCCCTGCCTTACCATTCCCGCTACCCCTGCCTTACCATTCCCGTTAACCATGCTTTGCCATTCCCGCTACCACAGCCTTACCACTCCCGCTACCCCTGCCTTACCATTCCGGCTACCCCTGCCTTACCATTCCCGCTACCCCTACCTTACAATTCTGGCTACCCCTGCCTTACCATTCCCGCTACCCCTACCTTACCATTCCCGCTACCCCTGCCTTACCATTCCCGCTACCACAGCCTTACCATTCCCGCTACCCCTACCTTACCATTCCCGCTACCCCTGCCTTACCATTCCCGCTACCCCCACCTTACCATTCTGGCTACCCCTGCCTTACCATTTCCGCTACCCCTGCCTTACCATTCCCGCTACCCCTGCCTTACCATTCCCGCTACCCCTGCCTTACCATTCCCGCTACCCCTGCCTTACCATTCCCGCTACCCCTGCCTTACCATTCCCGCTACCCCTGCCTTGCCATTCTCGCAAACCCTGCTTTGTCATTCCCGCTACCACTGCCTTACCATTCCCGCTACCCCTGCCTTACGATTCCCGCTACCCCTGCCTTACCATTCCCGCTACCCCTGCCTTACCATTCCCGCTATCCCTGCCTTACCATTCCCGCTAACCCTGCCTTACCATTCCCGCAAACCCTGCTTTGCCATTCCCGCTACCACAGCCTTACCACTCCCGCTACCCCTGCCTTACCATTCCCGCTACCCCTGCCTTACCATTCCCGCTACCCCTACCTTACAATTCTGGCTACCCCTGCCTTACCATTCCCGCTACCCCTACCTTACCGTTCCCGCTACCCCTGCCTTACCATTCCCGCTACCCCTGCCTTACCATTCCCGCTACCCCTACCTTACCGTTCCCGCTACCCCTGCCTTACCATTCCCGCTACCCCTACCTTACCGTTCCCGCTACCCCTGCCTTACCCTTCCCGCTACCCCTGCCTTACCATTCCCGCTACCCCTGCCTTACCATTCCCGCTACCCCTGCCTTACCATTCCCGCTACCCCTGCCTTACCATTCCCGCTACCCCTGCCTTACCATTCCCGCTACCCCCCACTTACCATTCCCGCTACCCCTACCTTACAATTCTGGCTACCCCTGCCTTGCCATTCCCGCTACCACAGCCTTACCATTCCCGCTACCCCTGCCTTACCATTCCCGCTACCCCTGCCTTACCGTTCCCGCTACCCCTGCCTTACCATTCCCGCTACCCCTGCCTTACCATTCCCGCTACCCCTGCCTTACCATTCCCGCTACCCCTGCCTTACCATTCCCGCTACCCCTGCCTTACCATTCCCGCTACCCCTGCCTTACCATTCCCGCTACCCCTGCCTTACCATTCCCGCTACCCCTACCTTACCATTCCCGCTACCCCTGCCTTACCATTCCCGCTACCCCTGCCTTACCATTCCCGCTACCCCTGCCTTACCATTCCCGCTACCCCTGCCTTACCATTCCCGCTACCCCTGCCTTACCATTTCCGCTACCCCTGCCTTACCATTCCCGCTACCCCTGCCTTACTATTCCCGCTGCCCCTGCCTTACCATTACCGCTACCCCTGCCTTATCATTCCCGCCACCCCTGCCTTACCATGTCCGCTACCCCTGCCTTACCATTCCCGCTACCCCTACCTTACCATTCCCGCTACCCCTACCTTACCATTCCCGCTACCCCTGCCTTACCATTCCCGCTACCCCTGCCTTACCATTCCCGCTACCCCTGCCTTACCATTCCCGCTACCCCTGCCTTACCATTCCCGCTACCCCTGCCTTACCATTCCCGCTACCCCTGCCTTACCATTCCCGCTACCCCTGCCTTACCATTCCCGCTACCCCTGCCTTACCATTCCCGCTACCCCTGCCTTACCATTCCCGCTACCCCCCACTTATCATTCCCGCTACCACAGCCTTACCATTCCCGCTACCCCCCACTTATCATTCCCGCTACCACAGCCTTACCATTCCCGCTACCCCTGCCTTACCATTCCCGCTACCCCTGCCTTACCATTCCCGCTACCCCTGCCTTACCATTCCCGCTACCCCTGCCTTACCATTCCCGCTACCCCTGCCTTACCATTCCCGCTACCCGCCACTTATCATTCCCGCTACCCCTGCCTTACCATTCCCGCTACCCCTGCCTTACCATTCCCGCTACCCCTGCCTTACCATTCCCGCTACCCCTGCCTTACCATTCCCGCTACCCCTACCTTATCATTCCCGCTACCCCAGCCTTACCATTCCCGCTACCCCTGCCTTACCATTCCCGCTACCCCTGCCTTACCATTCCCGCTACCCCTGCCTTACCATTCCCGCTACCCCTGCCTTACCATTCCCGCTACCCCTACCTTACCATTCCCGCTACCCCCCACTTATCATTCCCGCTACCACAGCCTTACCATTCCCGCTACCCCTACCTTACCATTCCCGCTACCCCTGCCTTACCATTCCCGCTACCCCTGCCTTACCATTCCCGCTACCCCTGCCTTACCATTCCCGCTACCCCTGCCTTACCATTCCCGCTACCCCTGCCTTACCATTCCCGCTACCCCTGCCTTACTATTCCCGCTACCCCTGCCTTACCGTTCCCGCTACCCCTGCCTTACCATTCCCCCTACCCCTGCCTTACCATTCCCGCTACCCCTGCCTTACCGTTCCCGCTACCCCTGCCTTACCATTCCCGCTACCCCTGCCTTACCATTCCCGCTACCCGCCACTTATCATTCCCGCTACCCCTGCCTTACCATTCCCGCTACCCCTGCCTTATCATTCCCGCTACCGCTGCCTTACCATTCCCGCTACCCCTGCCTTACCATTCCCGCTACCCCTGCCTTACCATTCCCGCTACCCGCCACTTATCATTCCCGCTACCCCTGCCTTACCATTCCCGCTACCCCTGCCTTATCATTCCCGCTACCCCTGCCTTACCATTCCCGCCACCCCTGCCTTACCATTTCCGCTACCCCTGCCTTACCATTCCCGCTACCCCTGCCTTACCATTCTGGCTACCCCTGCCTTACCATTTCCGCTACCCCTGCCTTACCATTCCCGCTACCCCTGCCTTACCATTCCCGCCACCCCTGCCTTACCATTTCCGCTACCCCTGCCTTACCATTCCCGCTACCACAGCCTTACCATTCCCGCTACCCCTGCCTTACCATTCCCGCTACCCCTGCCTTACCATTCCCGCTACCCCTGTCTTACCATTCCCGCTACCCCTGCCTTGCCATTCCCGCTACCCCTGCCTTACCATTCCCGCTACCCCTGCCTTACCATTCCCGCTACCCCTGCCTTACCATTCCCGCTACCCCTACCTTACCATTCCCGCTACCCCTGCCTTACCATTCCCGCTACCCCTGCCTTACCATTCCCGCTACCCCTGCCTTACCATTCCCGCTACCCCCCACTTATCATTCCCGCTACCACAGCCTTACCATTCCCGCTACCCCTGCCTTACCATTCCCGCTACCCCTGCCTTACCATTCCTGCTACCCCTGCCTTACCATTCCCGCTACCCCTACCTTACCATTCCCGCTACCCCTACCTTACCATTCCCGCTACCCCTGCCTTACCATTCCCGCTACCCCTGCCTTACCATTCCCGCTATCCCTGCCTTACCATTCCCGCTACCCCTGCCTTACCATTCCCGCTACCCCTGCCTTACCATTCCCGCTACCCCTGCCTTACCATTCCCGCTACCCCTGCCTTACCATTCCCGCTACCCCTGCCTTACCATTCCCGCTACCCCTGCCTTACCATTCCCGCTACCCCTACCTTACCATTCCCGCTACCCCTGCCTTACCATTCCCGCTACCCCTGCCTTACCATTCCCGCTACCCCTGCCTTACCATTCCCGCTACCCCTGCCTTACCATTCCCGCTACCCCTGCCTTACCATTCCCGCTACCCCTGCCTTACCATTCCCGCTACCCCTGCCTTACCATTCCCGCTACCCCTGCCTTACCATTCCCGCTACCCCTGCCTTACCATTCCCGCTACCCCTGCCTTACCATTCCCGCTACCCCTGCCTTACCATTCCCGCTACCCCTGCCTTACCATTCCCGCTACCCCTGCCTTACCATTCCCGCTACCCCCCACTTATCATTCCCGCTACCACAGCCTTACCATTCCCGCTACCCCTGCCTTATCATTCCCGCTACCACAGCCTTACCATTCCCGCTACCCCTGCCTTACCATTCCCGCTACCCCCCACTTATCATTCCCGCTACCCCTGCCTTACCATTCCCGCTACCCCTGCCTTACCATTCCCGCTACCCCTGCCTTACCATTCCCGCTACCCCTGCCCTACGATTCCCGCTACCCCTGCCTTACCATTCCCGCTACCCCTGCCTTACGATTCCCGCTACCCCTGCCTTACCATTCCCGCTACCCCTACCTTACCATTCCCGCTACCCCTGCCTTACCATTCCCGCTACCCCCCACTTATCATTCCCGCTACCCCTGCCTTACCATTCCCGCTACCCCTGCCTTATCATTCCCGCTACCCCTGCCTTACCATTCCCGCTACCCCTGCCTTACCATTCCCGCTACCCGCCACTTATCATTCCCGCTACCCCTGCCTTACCATTCCCGCTACCCGCCACTTATCATTCCCGCTACCCCTGCCTTACCATTCCCGCTACCCCTGCCTTACCATTCCCGCTACCCCTGCCTTACCATTCCCGCTACCCCTGCCTTACCATTCCCGCTACCCCTGCCTTACCATTCCCGCTACCCCTGCCTTACCATTCCCGCTACCCCTGCCTTACCATTCCCGCTACCCCTGCCTTACCATTCCCGCTACCCCTGCCTTACCATTCCCGCTACCCCTGCCTTACCATTCCCGCTACCCCTGCCTTACCATTCCCGCTACCCCTGCCTTACCATTCCCGCTACCCCTGCCTTACCATTCCCGCTACCCCTGCCTTACCATTCCCGCTACCCCCCACTTATCATTCCCGCTACCACAGCCTTACCATTCCCGCTACCCCTGCCTTATCATTCCCGCTACCACAGCCTTACCATTCCCGCTACCCCTGCCTTACCATTCCCGCTACCCCCCACTTATCATTCCCGCTACCCCTGCCTTACCATTCCCGCTACCCCTGCCTTACCATTCCCGCTACCCCTGCCTTACCATTCCCGCTACCCCTGCCCTACGATTCCCGCTACCCCTGCCTTACCATTCCCGCTACCCCTGCCTTACGATTCCCGCTACCCCTGCCTTACCATTCCCGCTACCCCTACCTTACCATTCCCGCTACCCCTGCCTTACCATTCCCGCTACCCCCCACTTATCATTCCCGCTACCCCTGCCTTACCATTCCCGCTACCCCTGCCTTATCATTCCCGCTACCCCTGCCTTACCATTCCCGCTACCCCTGCCTTACCATTCCCGCTACCCGCCACTTATCATTCCCGCTACCCCTGCCTTACCATTCCCGCTACCCCTGCCTTACCATTCCCGCTACCCCTGCCTTACCATTCCCGCTACCCCTGCCTTACCATTCCCGCTACCCCTGCCTTACCATTCCCGCTACCCCTGCCTTACCATTCCCGCTACCCCTGCCTTATCATTCCCGCTACCCCTGCCTTACCATTCCCGCTATCCCTGCCTTACCATTCCCGCTACCCCCCACTTATCATTCCCGCTACCCCTGCCTTACCATTCCCGCTACCCCTGCCTTACCATTCCCGCTACCACAGCCTTACCATTCCCGCTACCCCTGCCTTACCATTCCCGCTACCCCTGCCTTACCATTCCCGCTACCCCTGCCTTACCATTCCCGCTACCCCTGCCTTACCATTCCCGCTACCCCTGCCTTACCATTCCCGCTACCCCTGCCTTACCATTCCCGCTACCCCTACCTTACCATTCCCGCTACCCCTGCCTTACCATTCCCGCTACCCCTGCCTTACCATTCCCGCTACCCCTGCCTTACCATTCCCGCTACCCCTGCCTTACCATTCCCGCTACCCCTGCCTTACCATTCCCGCTACCCCTGCCTTACCATTCCCGCTACCCCTGCCTTACCATTCCCGCTACCCCCCACTTATCATTCCCGCTACCACAGCCTTACCATTCCCGCTACCCCTGCCTTACCATTCCCGCTACCCCTGCCTTACCATTCCCGCTACCCCTACCTTACCATTCCCGCTACCCCTGCCTTACCATTCCCGCTACCCCTGCCTTACCATTCCCGCTACCCCTGCCTTGCCATTCCCGCTACCCCTGCCTTACCATTCCCGCTACCCCTGCCTTACCATTCCCGCTACCCCTGCCTTACCATTCCCGCTACCCCTGCCTTACCATTCCCGCTACCCCTGCCTTACCATTCCCGCTACCCCTGCCTTACCATTCCCGCTACCCCTGCCTTACCATTCCCGCTACCCCTGCCTTACCATTCCCGCTACCCCTGCCTTACCATTCCCGCTACCCCTGCCTTACCATTCCCGCTACCCCTGCCTTGCCATTCCCGCTACCCCTGCCTTACCATTCCCGCTACCCCTGCCTTACCATTCCCGCTACCCCTGCCTTACCATTCCCGCTACCCCTGCCTTACCATTCCCGCTACCCCTGCCTTACCATTCCCGCTACCCCTGCCTTACCATTCCCGCTACCCCTGCCTTACCATTCCCGCTACCCCTGCCTTACCATTCCCGCTACCCCTGCCTTACCATTCCCGCTACCCCCCACTTATCATTCCCGCTACCGCTGTCTTACCATTCCTAGTGACCAATGGCGACCAATGGTGACCAATGGCGACCAATGGTGACCAGTGGCGACCAATGGTGACCAGTGGCGACCTAGGGCGGACGTCCTATCACCAGCCTCGCCAGACCGGCGCCTGAGGTTCTCCGTGACCGCCACTGGTCGCCAGGGTAACCAGCTCAGGTTACCATGACACGCGAGGACGCGGCACACAGAGCCCCCGGAGGGAGGCGGGTGGAGGTGGGGATACAATTTGCAGGTCACCTTCAAACAACATTAGCTAGCAGTGCATTAAGGGAAACACGTCATCCAGAGGTATATTTTAGATTCTGTAACCGCGTTTCTATTTTGAGAGGGCGACCGCGCGTCATCAGCAGACGACCGCTCCATACAGTGTCGTGTGGTTTGCTCGGAACTCTGGACTATCGGGTAGAATTTACACCAGACTTTAGCGCAGACATAACACGGACCAAAAACAATCCCAGACAACATGGATACTAAATTAATTTTGCAGCTATGTAATGTGAGACATCACTCAACATGGTCTCTCCTCAAACTCTTTCTTTCCTATGAACTGAATGAAAAGGTCGACTGTGCGGCCATATGGTAACTGCATAAGGCCAATGACGCATCGTATCCTATAACTATAACTAAACGAAAAAGAAGCATTTGTGAAATCATCGGTAGAAGCACTTGTAAAATCATCCGTATAAATATATGTAGAATTATTAGTAGAACCATTTATATAATCACTGATAAAAGCACGTATAGAATCATCCGTAGAA
The DNA here is from genome assembly GCA_964019135.1 of Arenicola marina. Taxonomy (NCBI): domain Eukaryota; kingdom Metazoa; phylum Annelida; class Polychaeta; family Arenicolidae; genus Arenicola; species Arenicola marina. The sequence continues at coordinate 18,845,264 of OZ025248.1, read as the reverse complement.
ATATATGTAGAGTCATTGGTAATGCAGTTATGCATTCATTAGTAAACACATTTATGGAATTATTGGAAGAAGCACTTATGGAGTCACCCGTAGAAATATATATATACCATTGGTAGAAGCATAATAGAATCATTGGTTGTGGCGGCGTAAAATCATTGGTAGAAGCATCATAGAATCATTGGTAGAAGCGTCATAGAATCATTGGTAGAAGCGTCATAGAATCAGTGCTAAAGGCATCCGTTTAATCCCGTACAACACTCGTCCACCTGAAATAATAAACAATTCATCATGGCTGATAACTGATCAGCGTAGCCTGGCAATAAAACTCTACTCACTAAGTGCTGCTGACTTATAAAAATAAGACAAAGACACAACAGGGTAATGGGCGAAAAAATGCCTGTCGCGCCGGCTCTGGCCGATTGGCCAGGGTAGGCTATAGTAGAGCTGCCATGGTAGGCTATGGTAGAGCTCGCAAGTGTGAGCGCAACAATGCCTCTCGTAGAACGGAACCTTTGTGTCGATGAGTTGAAGCGGTGACTATTGTCTCCACTCGGTGGCTGTACATGTCTTGGTACTAAAATATAAACCACCAGACAGACCTCCACTCCCCTCCCCCCGCCAGCATAGTGCCGTCACCCAACCAAGGTAGTTGGTAAAAAGTTTGTCTCCAAAGCAATACAGCGCCGGGCCGGGCCGCTGGCGTCGTCTCGCTGACTCCATCAATGGGGTTCCCACTGGAAGCCTCGTGCAACATACATTAGGTAAGTTTATCAGGGGCATGTTTACCCATTGATCGATAGGTAGATGTGTAGATAGAGATACCTACAGCCCTATGGGGCGGTCGCTGACTGGCGTCATAGCGAGCCTCTTGCCAGGGACGTGGGTAATAACAATTTGCATTCACCTTCAAGCAACATTGGCACTAGCAGTGCATTAAGGGAAACACGTTATCCAGAGGTATATCTTAGTTTCTGTAAACGCGTTTCTATTTTGAGAGGGCGACCGCGCGTCATCAGCAGACGACCGCTCCATACAGTGTCGTGTGGTTTGCTCGGAACTCTGGACTATCGGGTAGCATTTACACCAGACTTTAGCGCAGACATAACACGGACCAAAAACAATACCATACAACATGGATACTAAATTAATTTTGCAGCTATGTAATGTGAGAAATTACTCAACATGGTCTCTCTTTCTTTCTTTCCTATGAACTGAATGAAAAGTTCGACTGTGCGGCCATATGGTAACTGCATAAGGCCAATGACGCATCGTATCCTATAACTATAACTAAAGGAAAAAGAAGCACTTGTAAAATCATCCGTATAAATATATGTAGAATCATTAATTTAATATCCGGGGGGGGGTGGGGGGGGGTGGGGGGTCTATATTACTAAAGTGGTGGGGGGTGCCGCCCATACCATAGAGGGGATTTAAAGAGCGAAAGAAAAGTGCGCGTTTCTGTGGTCATTAAGAGAAACAATTGTGCTTTAAAAAGGCATCTAAATTAGACACCGATATTGATGACAAAGTGTCTGGAGTTTAATTATTTGAACACTTGCGATATCAACTGGAATATATAGTCGAGAACCGCAATTTTGCTAAAAAAAGTCAGTCTCAGGTGGGCACATCGAGAGAAAGTGCAGATTTCTGTTTCGGTGATTGAGAGGATTAATATATCTGACCTGTCCAGACACAGACTTAGCGGGTGAAACATGTTCGTAAGTTAGCCAGCTTCCGAACGGTCTTGCTCGGAAAATGGCGTCGCGCGAGTGCGTCCAGTCCTAGCCAATCAGGAGCCAGGGAGACTGTTGTTATCGGAGTGCGCTTGTCCGGGATTGGTAATTATCACCAGCTAAGTTGCCGTTACTCTTCAACAAATAGAATTATTACAAATAATGTTCCATATGCTGTGTCGCCCTCGAAGCCAACCACGACCGTTCACCCGCCAAGGCCTTTCCCGCTGGTATGTATTCTTGAGACTATTAGACCGGCTGTTAAACGGACCAATTTAACATTTGATGACAATAGGAGAGAGCCTCATTAGTCAACTTAAATCACGCTATGATCTCCCGGGGGGATGTACTTGTGACTTGCGATTATATTCCTGACTTACCTGTCTTTTAGTATTGAGTGATCCGTGTCTATTTTAGGCTGTTACAGTCTATGATGGGAACGATGGACAAATGTAATCCCTACTAGGGCATCAGTGACGGTGCAATGTCTGGCCTTGTGTCACTGCGCCATTCTTGGTTAGCGGTAGAACGATATATCATGATGCTGCTCTTTGGAAAATCATACACGCCCGGGACAAAAACGAGAGGGCTTAAGGTCAAACCGCTCGGCCATATAGAGAACCACGTGGCCGCGGGTTGATGAGGCAATTAATATACTGGCATTCAGTGGCCACGGTATTTAGATACGTATAGAATATAATGATCAGGATGCTATTGTTGTATCTGTATAGCCGCCAGTATACTGGCCTATATACCTGCCGCATTGGCTATGCGCTTAGTATGTAATCAGTCATCATAGCAGACACTATTACGCAAACAAATGCACAGAGCTGAGCAAGAAAAAACTATCATCATGGAATCAATTGTTTATATCTATCACTTGCTATCCAATATTTTTTTCCTCCGCCTATCTTTTGATCTTTCCTGCCATTTTGCTTCATTTTTCTACTATTAGCACTCTCCCTTTTTCTTGCTCTCCTTTTTTCTTTGCATCTCCTTCCAGCTTCTTTATCGTTTCACACTTTGTGCCCTCTGTTCTTCTCCCCATTGTCGCCGACTTGTTTGCTTTCACTGTTATCTAATCATTATGGTTATTCTAGATCGAAGTTAATTTTGTTTATTAAAGATAAAGCAGATAGAAAAGAATGTCTTTAAATAAGCGATGACGCACTAAAGCGCGTTAATCAAATTAGCCAAACTGAGGTCCGGTCTATTTGTTTGTTCTGGGAGCATTGCATATGAGCGTTATTTGGAAATTACTCTATGGCGTCACCAGATTGACGTGTGCGCTTTCATGTTGTACCTAGGCATATGTCGTCCAGTTGTTTACCCGGTTCATAGAAATGAAGGTTTTTGGTGAAGACGGGATAAATCGTTCATTGCTCCATACAGTTATCAGCAGGGCCTCCTGTGATGACCTTGGTCACGCTCCTACTGTAACTGGAGACCGGCCGGAGCGTGAGGCCTGTGAACACGCTCCACGTCAGGCAGAAGGCCTTTATATCACACACTCGGCATTATTCACATCACTTCTCATCAAGCCTCTCACACATATCATTATGTTGATCTGACGCGAGTGACGCAGGGGGACGATGGAAATTAAAGGCCCGGAGTCCTCGGGGCTATGGTGAAAGGCAACCTAAGGTGTAGCGTGGCCACGATGGTCGATGGCGGAGATAGTTTCTGGGTGATTGTTGTCTATCTATGGCGGTCAGGACAGACACGGGGGCACGGTCTGTGAAACCCGAGCCCTGTCCTCGGGGAACCTTCTCTGGACCCTTACAAGAAAACCGTGACTTTTCAATTTCCCGTGCGTCCGCGGCCAAGAATTTGTCAGCAAAGGCTTTGGAGGGCCAATGAACCCCCCAAGCAAGAATATCGCGTTTAGCCTTGTCTTTTCCTCTATTTCTGGGGTTCAGTCGCTTGGCTGACAATAGCCATGTCCTTCCCTTTAAAGCTGATCCTTCTCACGGCAGAAAAACCGGAGTAGCTGGGTAAAAGCGTAGGCCGAGAGACCGCCAATTAAGGCCGGTTGCCCCGTGTAGGTTCAACGCCTTTTGCGTGTCCCTGGTGCGCTAATGATTGGAGAACCCTATGGAATCTTGGCTAATGCGCCACGTCCAGGTAACTGGTCCTTCCAATCAGACGCCCAACGCTGGCGCATATCCGGCCTCTATTATGCTCATGGCCCCTGTGTCGGACCCTGGCGCCCTGGCAACCTGGCACCGCCACCCCTCTATCCGTCTCGCCTCTCGCACCCGGAAGACCTTTGTCCACACGAACGCCCCCTGGGGAGTGGTCAACCGGCCCACGACTAAAGACCGAAAAATGTATCCAAAAATGAGTGCAGTGTAAATCACGTGAAATGATATGCCAAGTTCTATGCAAGGGGATCTTATCCAAACAGGAGTCATAGGGTTGATTAGGCAGTAGTCACCGTCAACACGGTGGACCATGCCTCTAACACACAGACGTAATTCTGCATTCCATATGATTGTAAACTTATGTAGCTGTGTTATGTAAGATATTCTTAGTCACATTTTCCCCATCAATTACTGGTGGAGTCTGAGAGCGACTTGACGAAAGCGGTGGCCATGTTAACATAATGTGAATACATGAATATATCACAGTTTTTGGTGCGGGTTTATCACGAACAAATGTTACTTACAGCAAACATAAACATCTGGTGGAAAATCTATTCGCGCCCAGAAATGTTAACACAAGCGCATAACACACCAATAGAGACGAGAATTAACGACAAATCATTTACGCTAGTCTCCGCGGTTATAAAACAATGGTACATATTATCAGTGATCAGTGCTATTATTATCGTTAACATTATAATTAACGCGAAGTGCTACCGAAGTGCATTGGTCGAAAAGCACAGTCGGAGTGGTCTGGGAATAGCTCTCTCGACAGGGGATCGGGTTGATATCTCGACAAACAGTTACCATTAACGATCAGGTTTTTAGATGTCAGTCGCTCTTCTTCGTTCGATTAAAGAAAAAGTGCCGACATTACGTGTCGCCATGTTCCGTGTCAGGTGCCGTAGCCTCAATTACGGTAAGAGCAGGGTGTTACTGACGCGGGGGGGGGTGGGGGGGGGGGGTGGCGAGGTTTGGTGGGTGGTGGATGATAGGTGGTGTGTGGAGGTCGGTGGGTGGTGGCTGTTGATGGCTAATGGTTGGTGGCTGATGTCTGGTGGCTGATGGTTGGTGGCTGATGGTTGGTGGCTCTTGACTGGTGGCTGGTGGATGGTGGTTGGTGGTTGGTGGATGGTGGTTGGTGGCTGGTGGTTGGTGGCTCATGGCTGGTGGCTGGTGGCTGGTGGTTGATGGCTGGTGGTTGGGGGCTGGTGGTTGATGGCTGGTGGTTGAGGGCTGGTGGTTGGTGGATGGTGGTTGGTGGCTGGTGGCTGATGGTTGGTGGCTGGTGGTTGGTGGCTGGTGGTTGGTGGATGGTGGTTGGTGGTTGGTGGCTGATGGCTGGTGGCTGATGGTTGGTGGATGGTGGTTGGTGGCTGGTGGTTGGTGGCTCATGGCTGGTGGCTGGTGGCTGGTGGTTGATGGCTGGTGGTTGGGGGCTGGTGGTTGATGGCTGGTGGTTGGTGGATGGTGGTTGGTGGCTGGGGGTTGGTGGCTCATGGCTGGTGGCTGGTGGTTGGTGGCTGGTGGCTGATGGTTGGTGGCTGGTGGTTGGTGGCTGGTGGTTGGTGGATGGTGGTTGGTGGTTGGTGGCTGATGGCTGGTGGCTGATGGTTGGTGGTTGGTGGTTGGTGGCTGGTGGTAGGCTGCAGAGGATGGCGACAAGCAAGAGACGGGAGCGAGCGTTGGTAATTATAGTGACCCTCTTAAACATATCTCAATGTATGGACATGCGAGGCGCATACTTGCGGACCACACATATATCTGGTATTGTAGGGTGACCCACTCACCCAAGCACCCACGGAGCTGGGCTCTGAGGCTGGGGGTGGGGGGCTTGGTGGGGGCTGTGTGAGGGGAGGGGGTGTGGGAGCGAGAGGTTAATGGTGATACGGGTGAGGATAGGGCGCCGTGGATAGGCAGACGGGGGGCAAACAGGGGTGACGTCCGTCCCTCTGTCTTGTGGGTCGGTCGTGACGGAAACCGGCTCTGGAGGCGTCCCACCAACGTGCCGAGATCGGGGACACTGGCCGCCCCCAGGGAGTCCGGGACCGCCCCCTGAGACAGCCACCCCCCCCCCCCTTCTCGGACTCCACCCCACTCCCATCCGTCGCTTAATTGAGAGATGAAGTCGTCGTTGTGTGTCGCACAGTCGCCGATATCGCCACCTTATACCAATGACCTATATATACCACGAAATGCCGCCTACCCCCCCGCCCCCTCCCACCCCCCCCCTCCCCCCAACTCCCTCATTACTTAATATTCTCCCCGCATCCCCACCCACACCCCCACCCCGCCCCCTATCCACCCTCCTCCACACCCATCCACGTGATTTTTCCTGGGGCTCCTCGGGTCATTTTACGCTCCGCCAACGACGCCTGTAGTGAATGGACCAACGCGTTAGCTACGTCACTCTCAATCCGTCATTTTCTCGCCATCCCACCGCTATTGAATAAGACTCGCTTTAAAAGCGACCGTAAAGTACTCATTACTACTGATGAGCACTGTGATGGGGAAGTTCCCGCGAAGATAGCGCTCCCCGAAGGAAAGTTTAATAGTCTCCCATCACTGGGCAATCTAATATTTATAATCTTTGCAAAAATACTTCTTGGTTAATTAATTCCCTATTTTCTTGTCACATCAGTCGCAATATGAGGGAAAAAAGTATATTAAATAACAGTTAAGGACTGGGATGGCTAGCTTGCGGGTCCTCTTCGAGGTCTGTTACAGGGTGTTACTCAGCGCTATTGGAAGCCGTGGTTTTTCCACATCGCTACCCCAGATACAAATAGAGAGGCCTGAACGTCCTGCCAATCCGGCTGGAAGTATGAATTATTTATACGTCATCTAGGGACAGCTGAAATAGACATCCCCGCGCACTGGTTGCGCCTGCCAGTGGAAATAATTATCAATAACAATAACGCGGTAATAAATATAAACCAATGGAAATGGGGAGCTGAAAGGTATCTGCCGCCACGGACATTGCCGTTGCCATTTTTAGAGATGCCTATAACACTAACACAGTTTGCCTGGCGCCCTACATGTACGGGAGCCGCGAAGTGAAACAGGCACACACGGGGTCTGGTTTATGGCGGGGTCCGACTGTCAATTCGCGCAATACAACACCTTATTGCCTGGACTTTTATTGCCGAGACAAGGGACCCGTGAGCTTGCGACCAACTTTGATGGTCGCTTTGTAATTCTGCTTTCTTCCTTGGGAACGGCGACACGCCGCAGCCTCCAGGTGCCAACTAGCCTGACGAGGGGGCGCCACTGCCTACTGGAGCACCCGCCCTGCCCCGCCATTGATTGCTACCTCAGCTGCGCTTCCCACAACCTCCATTATTTCTCCAGATTTATGTCTATTTATCTTCCTCCGCCCCGATCAAGGGATGTACCCCCGCCCACACCGCCCCCGCGTAACCTCCCTACCCCCCCCCCCCCCACACCCCCACGTCATCCTGCGCGTAGCTCCTTCCTCGACTTCCGCGATGACCAAACTTATTCAAACATATCCTTCCCCGCCGCTCGCAGCGCTCCACGCGGCATTTCCCAGAAGGCCGCGGTGTTGACTCTCAGCTCCCACCCACCACCCCCCCCCCCACCACCCCCCCCCCCCCACCACCCCGCACCCCGCTCCCGGGTCACCGCGCCGAGCATGGAACCGCCATCAAAACCTCCGCGGCGGCGGGGGGGGTGGGGAGCTCGGGTGTTCAGCGGCCACCACCATGCGCAGCCTGACCCTCATCCTCATCCACCCCACCCGTCCTGTCCAGCCTACCCACGGTCACCCCCCGCCTGGGCACACCCCGAACCCCCCCCCCCTCCCGGACACACCCGGACCCCCCCACCTCCGCTTCACACTATCCCGCGTGGTTTTGAAGGGTCTCCACTCGGTCAGTAACGTTATAACTTGTAACTATACTGCTCAAAGGTGTGCACCAGAGTGTATTCTATTTGAATATATATTACATTAATTTACTTCATAATGTTGGTTACCGAATGACCTATGCGCGCATCCGCTCGTGACTGACGTCGCTGTTACGGGAATGGAATGTGGATGTTTTAGGCCACTTTTGTGCACATACAGGCTAAATTGGGCCAAGGAACCTCCCGAGACGATGAAGGATGAAGGAATGAAACATGCCCCAGATTAGGTGCCCGAGCCCGGATTCGAACCCAGGACCTATTGATCTGCGGTCTAGTGCGCTAACCACTACACCAGGGAGGCCCCCCGTCGCTGTTACGTCATTACTGAGCAACGTTACCATACTGCGCTTTATAGCGGATAAGTGCACCGTGAAATTTCGTCCACGATGCCTGATGGAACTCCTGCCATGTTGACATAAAATTATACGATGGCGAAATATGAAGAATGGCAAGAAATATTTCATGAACAGTGTCCTGAAATGACTCATCAAAGATGTCATGAGCTAAATCATGAAATATATCATGAACTAAACTTGAACCATATCTTGAAGTAAGTCATCAAATATATCATGAGCCATATATGTATTGACAATGACAAATGCCATTGGACCGGTTGGCTTACGTCTTTTAGGGGAAAACGAGTGCTAGTTTATTGCGGGATGGTCGTAGTCTGGCTGCTGCACTGGGGGTTATGGGAACATTGTCTGTTTCCTGGGCGCTCTGAGGTCACTTCACGCCTCACGCCTCACGCCTCACATGTCACGTCTCATGCCTCACGCCTCACGCCCCACGCCTTACATCTCACGACTCACGCCTCACACCCCATGCCTCACATGTGACGTCTCATGCTTCACGCCTCACGCCTTACATCTCACGTGTCACGCCTCATGCCTTATGCTTTACGCCTTACGTCTCACATATCACGTCTCACGCGTCACATGTCACGCCTCACTCCTCACGACTCATCTCTCACGCCTCACGCCTCACTCCTCACACCCCACGCCTTACATCTCACGACTCACGCCTTACGCCTCACGCCCCACGCCTTACATCTCACGTGTCACGCCTCATGCCTCAAGTCTCACTCCTCACACCCCACGCCTTATATCTCACGCCTCACGCCTTACGCCCCACGCCTTATATCTCACGTGTCACGCCTCATGCCTCAAGTCTCACAACTCACACCACGTCTCACACCTTACGTCTCACGCCTCACGCCTTACGATTCACGCCTCACGACTCACGCCTAACGACTCACGCCTCACGCTAGCCTTAGCGTCGTTCCCATATTCACACCGGCCTCATGGGTTGAGGAATAAACTAGTGTGACACCAAATAATTAGCGCATAAAGAACGTGCCACCGTCGGTATGAATTAAAACAATCTAAAAGCCTCTTTAAATCATGATTATCATGTTTAATACCCCATAGACAAGCTTTAGAGAAGTCGATTTACGAGCAACGAGTCCAATGTCTTCACTGCTCATGTTTTTGTAAAGCGATTGCACGTTGACACACAGTTACCCAGATTAACTCAATAAGTGTTTGATTGATTGGACAAACAGCGGCATGAGAGGACAGCTTTGGGGTGTTTTGTGGCCGTGTGGACCTGCCAACAGCCAGAGACAGAGGATGAGCCGCCTTGGAATATCGGCACCTCACTTCTCTGTGGCTAGGGCTGGAGAAGCTCACCGCCAAACAAGGAAGGCTTAGAGACTTGTGTGTACACTTTAGCTTGACCAAGAAGAATGTTCGGCTCGAAACGAAGATGAAACAATGTGTAATTAGGATGGCAGCAGCTGTTAACTGTCATCTCTGGTAAATTCGGCATTTTTGTGCCTTTTTCGTCCATTTCTTGATAACAGCGATACCCAGCGGAACTTGGGCTACAGGTAGTGAGGAGTTAATTAGGTGTGCCTATATATATGAGGGACTAGGAATGCGAGAACCACGCACCGCCGCGAGAACCACGCACCGCCGCGAGACACGAAGTCACGGGAAGTAACGGAAGTCAGGGAATTTGAGCTCGGATGGCGACAGAGAAAACAATTTTAGTGAAAGACGATTCCTAATCGAGTCAGGTTCTTTTCTTCCTGGTGTCTTTTTTTCCTTCCATCTAGTTAGTTTAAAGGAATAATCGACACAATGCTGAGCCTTTGATTTAAGGCAGAATGGGAGAGCCCAGTGTTTTATAGCTATTTTTCAACCGTGGGAGTTTTATATGTGGGCGCTGGGGTGGGGGTGGGGTGGGGTGGGGTGGGGGTGGAGTTGGCCGCCAAGTTACAGAGGGGTGGGTTGGGATAGGGAGTGAGAGGGGTGGAGTTGGCCATCAAGCCACAGCGTAGTGGGTAGCGGTGGGTTGGGATGGGGGGTGGATGGGGGGTGATGGAGTTGGCTGTCAAGCCACAGCAAGGTGGGTTGGGGTGGGGGGGGGGTGTCGATGGGGGTGGATGGAGTTGGCCGCAGAGACACAGAAGGGGGGGGGGGCTATAGTCACCTTCGTGGGTCCCCAACGTGTGGCCTGGGGAAGTAATCCAGCCACCCATGAATCAGAGGAATACCGTCATGGAGATGGGTGAGTCGGTTACATTGGGCCAGCGGGATGTGAAGTGGGTGGGTAAGAGGGCGATGGACTCGCCACGGCAAGCCACAAAACATCATCGGCAGCCTTGAGGCTATGGCACCTTAGTACCGTGACAGTACCACTCTATTGCCTGGCCCCTGCCCCCTGCCCCGCCCCCCCCCCTCCCGTGTCCCTCTTGTCTGGCTTATCTTGCGCTACACAACACCGTGGGTGGGTGTTTTGTGGTAGTCACAATGCCGGGATGGCTTACCTCAGTGCTGGCGACAATTACTCCCCGCCCCCACCCCCCCCCCCTCCACATCCCCGATCCCACCCCGGCGACCCTCTCATATAGATTGTCTCTTTGTAAACTGCTGTCGAACATAACGTAAAAACCCGACGTCACACATATCTCAAGCTTGGACCATCGGATCAACCGGCTTTGTCACTCAGAGGAGGCAGTTAGGGTGGCGGGGGGGGGGGGGGGCGTAAAAGGACAGACAGACAGACAGACCGAGAGACAAGAGTGCGGGGATAGAACGGGGAGACGTAAGGCCGCCGTCACCCGCCGCTAGTCCCTCCCTCCAGCAGTTGCTGGCCCTGCCTTACATTACCTTGTCGGCGTTCAGCCAATCACACATTGCCTCGGCCCGATGGCGACAGCCAACCAATAAGCTCGCTAAGCCATTACCTACGGCAGTACCAGGCCACGTTAAGCCAGGCCAATGGAGGCATGGGGAAGGCCGGCCAGCCCGGGCAACCCCAGGCAACCTGAGGCAGGCAGACAAAACTTACATTGTGAACGCCTGCGTAGTGCCAGCGACCAACTCGTTGTCAACCAACGTGTTTCCCAACTTAGGTCTGCGATATTACTTCTGACCACCCACCCCCCCCCCTACTTCCCTCCGTCCCCCCACCCAAACATTCAGTGACAACGGTGAGCGGTGCTCGGCGAGTGTTCTCGCGTGCCGGGCTCGACTGCGGGGGTGAGCGAGATCTCACGAGACCGGCTCTGCCAGGGGCACACATTTATTCCCGTCACAGGACCGGATCAGCTAATAAAAGCCGCCTCACCCTGACTGCTCATACTCACTTTCCTCTCCCTGTCAGTTAGTCACAAACACCTCTGCTACAGCCAGGAAAGGAGGTTCCGGTTACAACATGGCCGTCCTCGTTCTTTCGGATCGGGATTAATCCTGCGTTCTGAGCGACAGAGCTGGGGATTGAAGCAGCCCACAGAAGGACGTCAGGGACAGTGCCAAACGTAGCCAGCCGGAGCGGTTACACGCCAACAGGGAACGCCAAGAGGACTCGCCATCCGACTACAACAACAAACAACGCGGAAGGTGTTAAATCACAACGAAATACTGAAAACAATACATAACTGAATCTTCTGATCGGGCACAAAGTGGAGCTTAACCGACTATTTGCTGACTACTTAGTGAAGAAATCAACACGATCAAAGCTAAGGTGTTGACAAAAGAGTTGAACACACGAGCCCGCAAGAGCGAGTCAAACATATATATTTTAATCTAAGTAACATATCCCGACGACTGAGACAAAGATCCAGAGAGGACGCGGTAACATCCAGGAAGCAGAAAGAGCCGCAACCCCAACTGATTGGAATCCAATCATTGAAGATCAAGCTTGGAAGGTCAAGTTTTGAAGGTCAAGCATTGGAGGTCAAGTATTGAAGGTCAACTATAAGGATTGCGGAGGAGGAAGACATTGAACCAACCGAAAGCGGAACAGGAAACAGGAGTGACGTCACGACCCGGAGCCCGGAAGCTGCAGATCCAGACAGAGCGACATCACAGGGACAGGTGAACCGGAAACGACGCTAGGAACGCCCTTCACAGGTGGATCGCAGGTGAATTACTGTTAACGCGTCGCTGTCTGCCAAACGTGTAAACACTTGACGTTCTGTACAAGCGTTGTCCATAAAGATGAGTTTCTCAACCTCAAAACTTACTTAATTTAATCAAAAGTATGTAGTAATAATTCGTAGTAAATGCCTAATATTTGCGTGTCATTCACGTAACAAAAGTGGTTGCAGTTTTACTTTATATTGTCAAGCTAATCGTATTGTTTCGTACCATCCGCTCGAACTGCTCGGTGATTCACAACATTATATGTGTGCGTAAATCATTTCACTAATCGTGACCCGATCGATTTTCTGCCGCCGTTTGATCTGCACGATACGATACTTGTTGGTAATGTTACCCACTGTAGAGGGGGGGGGGGGCAAGGGGTATTTGCGTTCCGCGTGATTGGGCTCTTCGTTTCACCGTGAACTGGTAATGAGGAAAATAATTCTTCGTGAACTGGCAATGGGGTATTAGCTGACCGCCGTGATCAAGGATTTTCATTAATCGTGAACTGGGAATTTTAATATTAAATAACCGTGAATCGGGAAATCGTCCATTTAGTATCGTGTATCCGCCCTTCCATTGCATGAGGAAGGTTATGCTTTTAATTCATCGTGACTTGGGAATAAAGGCATTTATTCTTCGTGATCTGGGAACATGACCCCCCCCCCCCCCCACTGTATGTGAGGGTTACATGTGATGGTAGCCGGAGCCTATACAACTGTATGTTTGTGAATAGTGGGTCCGACTGATTTCTGAACATTGGGTAGAAATATCAGGAAGCTCACTTCAAGTCTCATTCTAAGTCTCGTATCGTCTCGCTCCCCGTGACTCATACACGGTACGTGATACCGTCCTTTGGTTCACACGTGACCCATCTGTCTCGCGAACACGCTCCATATTGTGTGCTACTGGGAGAGGGATCTACTACTCTGCAGAATTTGTGTACGATTGACGTTTGAAAAGTATTGAAGATCCTAGTTATGTTTGATGAAACCATTATGAAAATAGTGTCTAGTTGATCGTCCTGCGGTGAAACATGCGTACGATAATAATAAGGTCAAACCGCACCTAACTTTTATTTTCTCCAGGGGGAATTATTTCTATCGAGAATGACTTTTGCCTATTTATACACACCCCCCCACCCCTTGCCCCGCCCCCTCCTTCCTTGGTGCAGCTTTAAAGTGGACAGGAAATATGTAACTTCTGCGATGGCACAGAAACATTGATCGTTCTGTATCGCCTGCCAATGGAAGATGAACGCATATATATCTATACATTTATCAGTGAATCCTGGCTATATACCTCACACCTACGACTTCCAGGTATTAATTCTATTGTAGTTCAGGAAAGTAGCTGGGAAAACAACTATAGAGCGCACGTGGCACGGGGGCTATTGGCGGCAGCCATTTTAATTCAGTTTGACACTCTTTTGGTCTCTATTTTCTGCCGTTGTGACAGATTCTCACCAGGGGGCGTTACATCTAATGTCCCAACTGTTGCTTGGTGTTACGTTATATAAACTCTGCGCTATGTACTATGGATGCCGGCTTTGTTGCGCCTTCCCGGTGCCCGGTAACCGCCCCGAGTAGCTTCTCTAAACACCCCGGCAAATATATCTTCCTCATTAAAACCACGACTAATTGAAAGTTACTTGCTTCAGTGGGATCAAGGCGAATTACAAACATAGCGTTACCGAGCGGGGAAGCTATGCGTAGGGTGGTGTGCTCTGTAGCCAAGAGCCGCGGTATCTAGTGGGTGCCATGGTAACAGTGGCTGCGGTATTAGCCGCTGAGGGCCGCATTACATGCAACTTCCTCTCCCCAACTCTGCCGTGGTTGTCACGAAGAACAAAACCATCGGCATGTATCCACCAGATGCCGGTAGGTGGCGCTTGCGTCTCTTACGCCTCCCTCAGGAGATTGATTACTTGTGAGTTGCGTCATCTCCCGAATCTTTTTATTAGGACAAACTTCACCTAATTTCCCCTTCCAGTTATTCTTGATGCGTCTTCCCCGCATTCCACTGGGGAATTGTCGTCACAACTCTTTGTTACGTGATTACCTTCCGTTACGGCGTACATACCAATTTGGTGTTGGTTGGAATATCCGGCGGTTTTTTTGCGCAAGTAGTCTTTGTTATTAATGAGACCACCTCACCGAGCGCAATCCCTCGCCGTCCAAGGGATCTCGCGCGCGCTGTCCCCGGTAACTCCCGCGTGTTTAGGGGTGACCTTGTCCACAGGCAGCGCACTCTGGTGAACGTCCTATAGTATAACCTGAAGTGGGGATGGGGGGGGGGGGTGGGGGGTCGTTGGGCGGGGTGGCGCGGGAGGGGGCGGGGGGTGGTCGTTAGGCGGGGTGGCGAGGGAGGGGTGGGGTTGTATCTGTGTGAGGGGGTGGGTGGCTGGATTATGGGGGGGTGGGGCGCGTTGACATGCCGTGATGCCGATTGGTGGGCTGGTTGCGTGGCTACAGATGAGCAGAGTGAGTTGAGACTCAATGGTCTCAGTAAACAACGTTGACGATAGGCGATAATAGGCGATGCTACCAAAGGGACATTTGCCGAGGAAAGACAGACGGCACACGCAACGTCGGACGTACTCGAAGCTACGTCAGTGGCTCTCATCCCTTGTCGCGTGTACATTCTGTCCCATCTCATCCCTGGTCGCCCATACCCTATTGTCATATCTCTCATCCCTGGTCGCCTGTACCCTCTGTCCTATCTCCCATCCCTGGTCGCCTGTACCCTCTGTCCCATCTCATCCCTGGTCGCCTGTACCCTCTGTCCCATCTCATCCCTGGTCGCCTGTACCTTCTGTCCCATCTCTCATCCCTGGTCGCCTGTACCCTCTGTCCTATCTCTCATCCCTGGTCGCTGTACCATCTGTCCCATCTCTCATCCCTGGTCGCCTGTACCCTCTGTCCCATCTCTCATCCCTGGTCGCCTGTACCCTCTGTCCTATCTCTCATCCCTGGTCGCCTGTACCCTCTGTCCCATCTCATCCCTGGTCGCCTGTACCCTCTGTCCCATCTCATCCCTGGTCGCCTGTACCTTCTGTCCCATCTCATCCCTGGTCGCCTGTACCCTCTGTCCCATCACATCCCTGGTCGCCTGTACCCTCTGTCCCATCTCATCCCTGGTCGCCTGTACCCTCTGTCCCATCTCTCATCCCTGGTCGCCTGTACCATCTGTCCCATCTCTCATCCCTGGTCGCCTTACCCTCTGTCCCATCTCATCCCTGGTCGCCTGTACCCTCTGTCCCATATCTCATCCCTGGTCGCCTGTACCCTCTGTCCCATCTCATCCCTGGTCGCCTGTACCCTCTGTCCCATCTCATCCCTGGTCGCCTGTACCCTATGTCCCATCTCATCCCTGGTCGCCTGTACCCTCTGTCCCATCTCATCCCTGGTCGCCTGTACCCTCTGTCCCATCTCATCCCTGGTCGCCTGTACCCTCTGTCCCATCTCATCCCTGGTCGCCTGTACCATCTGTCCCATCTCTCATCCCTGGTCGCCTGTACCCTCTGTCCCATCTCATCCCTGGTCGCCTGTACCCTCTGTCCCATCTCATCCCTGGTCGCCTGTACCCTCTGTCCCATCTCTCATCCCTGGTCGCCTGTACCTTCTGTCCCATCTCTCATCCCTGGTCGCCTGTACCCTCTGTCCCATAATACCCCTGGTCGCCTGTACCCTCTGTCCCATCTCTCATCCCTGGTCGCCTGTACCCTCTGTCCCATCTCTCATCCCTGGTCGCCTGTACCCTCTGTCCCATCTCATCCCTGGTCGCCTGTATCCTCTGTCCCATCTCTCATCCCTGGTCGCCTGTACCCTCTGTCCCATCTCATCCCTGGTCGCCTGTACCCTCTGTCCCATATCTCATCCCTGGTCGCCTGTACCCTCTGTCCCATCTCTCATCCCTGGTCGCCTGTACCCTTTGTCATATCTCTCATCCCTGGTCGCCTGTACCCTCTGTCATATCTCTCATCCCTGATCGCCTGTACCCTCTGTCCCATCTCATCCCTGGTCGCCTGTACCCTCTGTCCCATCTCTCATCCCTGGTCGCCAGTACCCTCTGTCCCATCTCATCCCTGGTCGCCTGTACCCTCTGTCCCATCTCATCCCTGGTCGCCTGTACCCTCTGTCCCATCTCTCATCCCTGGTCGCCTGTACCATCTGTCCCATCTCTCATCCCTGGTCGCCTGCACCCTCTGTCCCATCTCATCCCTGGTCGCCTGTACCCTCTGTCCCATCTCATCCCTGGTCGCCTGTACCCTCTGTCCCATCTCATCCTTGGTCGCCTGTACCCTCTGTCCCATCTCATCCCTGGTCGCCTGTACCCTTTGTCCCATCTCTCATCCCTGGTCGCCTGTACCATCTGTCCCATCTCTCATCCCTGGTCGCCTGTACCCTCTGTCCCATCTCATCCCTGGTCACCTGTACCCTCTGTCCTATCTCTCATCCCTGGTCGCCTGTACCCTCTGTCCCATCTCATCCCTGGTCGCCTGTACCCTCTGTCCCATCTCATCCCTGGTCGCCTGTACCCTCTGTCCCATCTCTCATCCCTGGTCGCCTGTACCTTCTGTCCCATCTCTCATCCCTGGTCGCCTGTACCCTCTGTCCCATCTCATCCCTGATCGCCTGTACCCTCTGTCCTATCTCATCCCTGATCGCCTGTACCCTCTGTCCTATCTCTCATCCCTGGTCGCCTGTACCCTCTGTCCCATCTCATCCCTGGTCGCCTGTACCCTCTGTCCCATCTCATCCCTGGTCGCCTGTACCCTCTGTCCTCCCTGGTCGCCTGTACCCTCTGTCCCATCTCATCCCTGGTCGCCTGTACCCTCTGTCCTCCCTGGTCGCCTGTACCCTCTGTCCCATCTCATCCCTGGTCGCCTGTACCATCTGTCCCATCTCTCATCCCTGGTCGCCTGTACCCTCTGTCCCATCTCATCCCTGGTCGCCTGTACCCTCTGTCCCATCTCATCCCTGGTCGCCTGTACCATCTGTCCCATCTCTCATCCCTGGTCGCCTGTACCCTCTGTCCCATCTCATCCCTGGTCGCCTGTACCCTCTGTCCCATCTCTCATCCCTGGTCGCCTGTACCCTCTGTCCCATCTCTCATCCCTGGTCGCCTGTACCCTCTGTCCCATCTCTCATCCCTGGTCGCCTGTACCCTCTGTCCCATCTCTCATCCCTGGTCGCCTGTACCCTCTGTCCCATCTCATCCCTGGTCGCCTGTACCCTCTGTCCCATCTCATCCCTGGTCGCCTTTACCCTCTGTCCTCCCTGGTCGCCTGTACCCTCTGTCCCATCTCTCATCCCTGGTCGCCTGTACCCTCTGTCCCATCTCATCCCTGATCGCCTGTACCCTCTGTCCCATCTCATCCCTGATCGCCTGTACCCTCTGTCCTATCTCTCATCCCTGGTCGCCTGTACCCTCTGTCCCATCTCATCCCTGGTCGCCTGCACCCTCTGTGCCATCTCATCCCTGGTCGCCTGTACCCTCTGTCCTCCCTGGTCGCCTGTACCCTCTGTCCCATCTCATCCCTGATCGCCTGTACCCTCTGTCCTATCTCTCATCCCTGGTCGCCTGTACCCTCTGTCCCATCTCATCCCTGGTCGCCTGTACCCTCTGTCCCATCTCATCCCTGATCGCCTGTACCCTCTGTCCTATCTCTCATCCCTGGTCGCCTGTACCCTCTGTCCCATCTCATCCCTGGTCGCCTGTACCCTCTGTCCCATCTCATCCATGGTCGCCTGTACCCTCTGTCCCATCTCTCATCCCTGGTCGCCTGTACCCTCTGTCCCATCTCTCATCCCTGGTCGCCTGTACCCTCTGTCCCATCTCTCATCCCTGGTCGCCTGTACCCTCTGTCCCATCTCATCCCTGGTCGCCTGTACCCTCTGTCCCATCTCATCCCTGGTCGCCTGTATCCTCTGTCCCATCTCATCCCTGGTCGCCTGTACCCTCTGTCCTATCTCTCATCCCTGGTCGCCTGTACCCTCTGTCCCATCTCATCCCCGGTCGCCTGTACCCTCTGTCCTATCTCTCATCCCTGGTCGCCTGTACCCTCTGTCCCATCTCTCATCCCTGGTCGCCTGTACCCTCTGTCCCATCTCATCCCTGATCGCCTGTACCCTCTGTCCTATCTCTCATCCCTGGTCGCCTGTACCCTCTGTCCCATCTCTCATCCCTGGTCGCCTGTACCTTCTGTCCCATCTCTCATCCCTGGTCGCCTGTACCCTCTGTCCCATCTCATCCCTGATCGCCTGTACCCTCTGTCCCATCTCATCCCTGGTCGCCTGTACCCTCTGTCCCATCTCTCATCCCTGGTCGCCTGTACCTTCTGTCCCATCTCTCATCCCTGGTCGCCTGTACCCTCTGTCCCATCTCTCATCCCTGGTCGCCTGTACCCTCTGTCCCATCTCTCATCCCTGGTCGCCTGTACCCTCTATCCCATCTCATCCCTGGTCGCCTGTACCATCTGTCCCATCTCTCATCCCTGGTCGCCTGTACCCTCTGTCCCATCTCTCATCCCTGGTCGCCTGTACCCTCTGTCCCATCTCATCCCTGGTCGCCTGTACCCTCTGTCCCATCTCTCATCCCTGGTCGCCTGTACCCTCTGTCCCATCTCTCATCCCTGGTCGCCTGTACCCTCTGTCCCATCTCATCCCTGGTCGCCTGTACCCTCTGTCCCATCTCATCCCTGGTGGCCTGTACCATCTGTCCCATCTCTCATCCCTGATCGCCTGTACCCTCTGTCCTATCTCACATCCCTGGTCGCCTGTACCCTCTGTCCCATCTCATCCCTGGTCGCCTGTACCCTCTGTCCCATCTCATCCCTGGTCGCCTGTACCCTCTGTCCTATCTCTCATCCCTGGTCGCCTGTACCCTCTGTCCCATCACATCCCTGGTCGCCTGTACCCTCTGTCCCATCACATCCCTGGTCGCCTGTACCCTCTGTCCCATCTCTCATCCCTGATCGCCTGTATCCTCTGTCCCATCTCATCCCTGGTCGCCTGTACCCTCTGTCCCATCTCTCATCCCTGGTCGCCTGTACCCTCTGTCCCATCTCATCCCTGGTCGCCTGTACCCTCTGTCCCATCTCATCCCTTGTCGCCTGTATCCTCTGTCCCATCTCATCCCTGATCGCCTGTACCCTCTGTCCTATCTCTCATCCCTGGTCGCCTGTACCCTCTGTCCCATCTCTCATCCCTGATCGCCTGTACCCGCTGTCCTATCTCTCATCCCTGTTCGCCTGTACCCCTTGGTTTCTCATCCCTGGTTTCTCATCCCTGTTGTCTTGGATCCTGATCCTCACATGTCATCCCTCATATTACCGCCTCATATCATCCCTCATATTACCCCCCTCATATCTCATCTCTCACCCTCATATTACCCCTCATATCTCATCTCTCCCCCCTCATGTCATCCCTAATATTACCCCTCATATCTCATCTCTCCCCCCCCTCATGTCATCCCTCATATTACCCCCCTCATATTTCATTTCTCACCACTCATGTCATCCTTCATATTAATGTTCATATTATAATTAACGCGTTGGCTACCAAACTGACTGAGTGGGTTAAGATGCCATTGATTGTCTTCTCTTGGTCACGTGTAGCGGTCTGAGGGGTGTGTTAAGTCCTGTCGCGGTACACCGCTGGGTGCCATCATACAGTCATATAGCGAAGCAGGCCAATCAAGGCACCCTCACGGCCTCATTCTAGAGTCATATAGCCAAGCAGGCCAATCAAGGCATCCTGATTCTAGAGTCACATAGCCAAGCAGGCCAATCAAGGCACCATCATTCTAGAGCCCTATAGCCAAGCAGGCCAATCAAGGCATCCTGGTTTAGCTCCGATATGCTCATTAGTATGTGACTCTCGACTCTAAGTGAATCGTCATGGCAAGTAAGGAGGGTTTTTTTCGATTTGCGGCTACTAAAGAATAACCGGCTATCAATCAAATAGTTTCACTTAACTTCGCCACACAATTACCACCATTGGTAATGACTCCCGGGCTTCTGTCTTTAAAGTCCGCACCCATTTGTCTTTATCGCTTTCAATCCGGGCACTTGGGGCACTTTCTCGTCACTTCAAAGCGCCAGGGGGCGAGCTTTACTGACCGGCAGGGGGGCCATGCTCATAAACCGTAAACCACGTGTTTATTGACATGCATCGCGATTATGGAGCAAAACACACCGCCCGTTAAACTCGTTTGTGTCACCGTTGGAACGGTTTTGCACGTTCTGGCGTCAGTCGCGTCGATGCGGTGGACATTTATCTTGGGTGGTTTAATCACGGCGAGGTGCATTAGCGCTGCGCCTGCCCACGGCACGCCCTCCGCGCTGCCCTATACCTGTTGATGGCTCACTGTAATGGCCGCTTGGGGGAGCCACCTGATGTAATCGCGCGGGGGCCGATGTCGCCTTCAATTACCGAGTTGTGAGCCTCAAAGACAGTGTTTCTCCTTTCTCTCGTCATTAGCTGAGCCCCGACCGGAGCATCAGCTCCGCAAACGGCTTAAGACGAAGGACAGTTCAGCCATCCTTCAATCGGGAGAGGACAGAGGCGGGGTAGGGGCGGGGTAGGGGGGGGGGGCGGGCCAGGGGCGGGGCGGAGCGGTAAGCGAGATGTGGAGGAGAAAGGTTTAGGAGGAGCTGGGGAACGCCAGGGAGAACAGGGTGGTGGCTTAATCGCTGTTTCTTCCCTGGAAGATTTGTTTTGCAAAATGTCTTGAAAAAAGCATTAGTTATGACAGGGGCGCTAAACCCATGTGCTTACTTCTCATATGCGCCTACTTATATCCAATAATGGACACTTTAATTGCCTGTAATTTGGGGGGCGTCGCTTGTGCACTGAGCTACTCACCATTGTACATTTATATTGACCCAGACAACGACAGATAACGTCAACATGAACCACTTCCACGAGACAATGGGTCAATCTCAGCACATCTGTGCCACTTAACTTACACCCAGCTGCCTAAGAGGTGTGTTAGTTAATTGGCAGCCCGATTGGGGTCTGAAAATGGGCGTTCATATAGCGGGTTGCCGCAAAAAAACACCCCTTGCAAGCGGAATTTTGCGGTATAACGCCCCTTGCGAGCGGAATTTGGCGGTGTAACGCCCCGACCGAGCGGATTTTGTCGGGGAAAAAAGGGCAGGGGGGCTTTACCGCGGAACCCCCCTAAGCCCAGCAATGTGTTAAATACTCCTCTAACTTTGATCCGCATCATAGGAACACTGGAAGTCCCATATTACGTGCATACCTTTTTATGGCATATACATGTACATATTATTATTATTATTAATTTTATTATTACATGTATCATGAACCCACGGATAAAAAAGGTATCGCCCTAGTCAAAAACGCGGTCAGCTCTCGTGAGATATCCGCCACAAATGGGTCAACATATATACGGCACGTGGTCACTTTTTTTTGGTGTGGCGCCCTCTATCGTGGGCGGGTAGGTTGAGAATCCCTATCGGTGCTCGCAGATAACAGGCTTTGATCTTCGGGTTTGATCCATTCTTTAGCTATGGCGTAAAGAATCACGTCATGCCCGAATCACTGGTTCATGTCACGTGGTTTGGAGTTAGAGCATTGTGTCGTGGGATGAGGAAGGTGTTTTAGGCGGCGTGTCCCGTAGTCGGAGCCATAGGCTTCCCGGCCACCGACCGGGTCACGTGACTAACTTATGATCGCAACCTGAAAGCCATCCATGAAGAAAGCCCATAAAGCTGTGTTTTGCTATATCGTTGGGGTTAGTGATGGGGCATGGTGGGTGCCTGTGTCGGGTATGACCGGGTGGACACAGTAGCGGGCCAGTCAGTCACCGGCGGATATAAATACAGGCTTTAGTGGGCGACTTAGATGGAAGAGGGTCGGGGAGATTCGCGGTCGTTGGGGGATGAACGTTAATTGATAAACGGTGCGGAATGCGCGGCTCATACAACACTGTTTCGCCACCCATCATGGGTCACTGAAGAAATAAATGGCTTAGAATTTACTCGATGACCATGCGTTGCACGTAGTACGGTATTGCATTCTACTCCCATTTAAACCTTAGATTTTAGGGTATTTACCATATAGCACATGTCTTACAGACATCTGAACGAATCCTTGAACAAATAGACATTTCTTTATACAAATAGACATTTCCTTATACAAATAGACATTTCCTTATACAAATAGACATTTCTTTAAAAAGACGAAAAAGCTCTCAGAATTGTAGAAATCATAATATGTATAATATGATAATCTGTCATGCTTGACTCTCGCGACTTGTGTTCCCCAAGACTTCTAATTAAACCGGTAACCTTGGCAACGACTACGCAGTGACTGGTTCCCTTCTACAGTGTATACAAATATACGTGTTGCATATTTAATGCGCAATAAGGTGCTTTTCTAAGATATTGTGGAATAGATATTATGACCCTCTCACTACATTATTGTAAGGACAAATCCATGGCCAGATGCATTGTGCCTCAAAGACGAGTCCCGCAGATAAGTGACTTGAAAGCAGGCTTAAATTGAATAGGAATGCGTAAAATGCTCTTTAGAACCTCCTCTATATAAGTGTCTATGGGCTGAGCCATATGGGATCGGTCTACTACGAATTATTTGGACACATATTTTGCCATGTTTGCGCAGAAGTCAAGGTCGAAGAGAACAAGCGCTGACGCAGGATGAATCTGGTCCCACAAATCTGTCGCCGTCCGTGAGTGGTGGTTGGTTTATGAGGGTGTGGGTGTTGGGCCAGGAGGGAGGGGTAGTCGGGGTGGGGTGCGGGTGTAGTGGAGTGGGAGTGGGGGTGGACTGGGTTGTGCTACGAGGGAAGGGTAAGCGGAGCGGGGTTGCTGGGCTAGAAACGGGCGGCAGGCGGGGTTGGGGTGGGAGTGGGGGTAGAACGGGGAGGGAGCACGGTGTGTGGGTGAAGAGGGGGGGGGGTGGAGTGGGGGTGTCCCGCACCGCGCAGGAGCCATTGGTCATGATCAGTGTTGGGAAGTGGCTGCGGTTGTTGGCAAGCCGTGGGGTTGGCCATTGTGCAAACACCACCATGTGAGGCTGTTGGGAGGGGGTGAGTGGGGGTGGTGGCAGGGGTGGTATTGTGGCCAGGGAGACCGCCCGATGCCGTCTTCACAGAATGTAACACCGGCCAACATTAATTGGCAATGGAGCGAACCTCTCTACCTGATAAATATTTTACGCGGCACTTTGCCGCAATCATGTACGCTATAACGGAGATGAAATTATTGGTGCAGCATTTGTGGTGTTTGGGGGCGTGGTTGGCGTGGAGGAAGAGGGTGGGCGAGGGGGAGGGATGGATGGAGGGAGAAGGAGTCCCCGTCAGGGTTAGTGATGGACAACATGGCTGTAGCGGCGGGACGAGTTTACAAAAACTAAGTTCCTCCTCCACCGCCCCCCCCCCCCCCATCCCCTCCACCCACACGGGCCGCCCAAAAGGAGCACTCTAACATGTCTCTTTGACACACGGGGAAACATACAATCGTAGACCCATTAAAGCTAGCAGCCGGGATACACGTAAACCGCATTCAGATGTCGCGTGTCTCCATTGTAAATGGTGCCTCGCTATGAGTTAGATAAATGACGTGATTTTCACCGCGTTCGCCGCAGTTGTTGCTCTTTTACCCCGTGCGGCACGGTACTCCATTTCACCGCCGGGGCGCGTTCGTTTTATTGACTGAATAATTGGTGCTTACAATTGCACAGAATCCATTGCGCAAAATAGCGTTTAACAATGGATGAGTCTTGCACGGTGTCTGTTGTTGGAGCGGCCGTCAGGGATCTGGTTTTGTTTATGTTTGTCCGCGACGTTTGGCGTCGTTGTGTGTCTCGATTTTTCGAACCAAGGGAAGGACTCCCTAGGGAGGGAGGGAGTGGGTGGGGGGGGGGGCATGACTAGCATTGTTATATAAATTACGTGCGGCGTTAACTACCTTGTAAGCCCTGTGGTTACTTACAACAATATCTGGAAAAATGTCAAGACGTTTCTTCTTACTTGGCTGTGTCGTATGAATGTATATCCAGATAAGACTAGGTGGAACGGTTTAAGAACACTAACAAGTTCAAGAATATGAAGTCAATTGCTAAAAAATACTTAAAACTTGATATTACAGAAAAAGTAGCATGTGTATTTATGTATTGGTCCTGTTAATGCATTTATTTATTATATATTGCCACGTATAACCCCATTGACCACACTTGACCTTTGTTTGACCTCAAGATGACTCGAAGTTGATCCACACGTGATCGTGACGCCCGTGCACGTGACACACCTTCCGCCATATGTAACCTGCGTGGCATGGCTTACTCTGCGTGTCAACATACCTAGTAAAACTTTAGATTAATCCATATGATGCATTCTGCGTCTTTCATATCATGAATATATAGACGTACATACATAAATATATCGCAGCTGTCTCTGTCTTCAAGCACTATTTATTGTTCGATGCCGGGAATTCCCTGCCCTACATGAGCAATAACAGTAGGCTATATATATATATATGTGGCATATATTTTGTATCTGATATAAAAACTTAGGATTTTGGATCAGACGCGCTTCTTTAAGATCTTTAAAAAAGCTTGTGATGAAGGAATGTATCAGGTTCGCCAAATCTTCACGATGACGTATGCGATCAAACGCCAGGCGGGCAATGTTTCTTTATACGGCGTCCGTGTCTTATGTGTGTGTATGCTCCCCTGTCGCTGGATCTCTCGGAAATGAATTGTCACGGCTGCAAATGTCAAACACAGTTTCGCTGCAGTTGGATGTGGTTTATTTTTATGATTAGTGGGTCGCACCTTGCCCGGGGAACACCTTCTGCGGAACAATGAGGGTGGGTGGAGACGGAACGTAGGATGATGAAAGACGAACAGAGACAGGTTGTTTACAGGTCGATACTGTCAGGCCAGATAGCAGCCAAACTAAACTGCGTCCTTAGGTGACAGACAGTTACAGGTTACAGCTACCAGGTTTCAGCTGTCAGGTTTCCGCTGTCAGGTTACAGCTACCAGGTTTCAGCTGTCAGGTTTCAGCTGTCAGGTTACAGCTACCAGGTTTCAGCTGTCAGGTTACAGCTATCAGTTTTCCACTGTCAGGTTTCACCTACCAGGTCTCCGCTGTCAGGTTACAGCCGGCTCATGTGTCAGCTTAGAACTAGACTACTCTCCTGCTATAGTTGCCTATATGGTGGTCCAGCCATCCCTGTCCTGCTACCAGCTGCCAGCTGTGTGGAGCAATCAGCTATATGAGTCCAGCAAGCCCTGTCCAGCTATCAGCTTGCAGCTGGGTGAAACAATCAGTTATACCTTCTCCTGCTATAATTTGGCAGACTGCCGGTTTTAGACTATAAAAACGATCTGTCCGTGTTTAGATATCATCCCTCAGCTACATGCTATAGTAACTTCGGAAGATAACACTAGCCCCCCAAGGGCATGAAAAGGAAATAATTACAAAAGCCATCACCGCCCCACCCCGCCCGCTCCCTCAATACCCCACCCCACCCCGCCATCCGCCACCCTCGGACCCTGCGAACCGGTCCCTTGTGACTCTGAGATAAGCGAGAGGTGACCGCCCCCATAATAATGGTTAAAGGTTATGCCAAGAAACCAACAAGCATGTTAAGCGAACGCTCTGGTGTCCTCGGGATCCATAGACCGCCGTCCCTGTGTCCCCGGACTGGCCGAGAAGCCCGGCCGAGAAGTGCCATCCTTTACTCGGGTAAATCTCCTCCATACGTGACGAGTCACGTCCACAAACGTGGCGTTTAACCCCACAACGCTAACGTCGCTAACGCTGGTCGACGGCAAATTGTGTTCTCTCACCCCAGAAAGTCGTCGTTTAAACCTGGGTCCTGGTATTAAAGGGGCACACGGATTGTAGTCTCGCATGGTACTGCATGAGATGGCTCAATTTGCTTATACGTTTCAACCGCAGCGTCGCCAGCCCGATGGCCGATCTGTCGTGGATTCCGAGCGCCATCTCGCGGAGAATATATGAACTGCGGATACCCGTCTTACCGGAAATTGCGAAACTAACGCGTCACAAAAGTGTGTTGGCTCCCGCACACGAAGCGATCGGTGGGGGCCCCATGGGGTTAAAGCCCTGCAGGCCATTGGCTTTTAAAGTGGGCATTTCTCTCATCAAACAGGACTCTCTTCTTTACTTAACTCGGCCAGCTCCACCAGGATTAGTGACGCGATGGACCCTCAGTTCTGACATTTATCACCAAACTGGCAAATTGCCGGAGACAATGGTTTAGCTAGTCTACGTAATTCAACGTTGCAATGGTTTGTTTCGTGGAAAGTTAAGGTTTGGGATTGTTACTGAGCCCTTTTTGTCCGCTCACGTTCAACACAAGTGCGTTATTACTGACAGAAGTTGAAAACTTCTGTCAATATACTGCTATGTTCGGTTTGTAAATTTATTTGTATGTATGTTTGTCAGCAGGCTCTAGGGCGAACGGCACTAGATATGGCTGTCAGACTTAACCTAGTGATAGATACATTAAAAATCTCGGCTAAGTTCGTTACCGGTGTATGTAGGTCAAAGGTCAAGGTCACAGCGATTTTTTGAAAAAATAAAATGTTCCCCCATTGTGAAAGATAGGGATTTTTGGTGCTTGCAGGGGCTCCCACGGGCGTCCTATTGAAGCCATCGCTCTATGCTTTCAGTTGTAGATGGATACTAGTAGGATGAGCCATTAACTATGAACACCCCGACATAGCCCCGTAACTTTTCGGTATATAGTCGGGCGCGTTTAACATAGAACCCTATGGAGATAATCAAACTTCCTTCAATATGACGTACTTCCGGTTGAGCGATATCACTTTGCGAGTGCCACAGTGCGAGATGTGGACGAGTACAAGAGACTCAGAGTAGGCTGACCGCAAACGCGTGTCTCAGTTTCGTTTCCATGGCAACCGAAGAATTGCCCAATGATAAAGTATACAAATTCCCTCTAATTTAGAAAATTCGTCAAAAATCGGAAAAACTAACTAGACCTTCGATCTCTGGGTATAATGGTAGGAAAGATATATCTCCAGATTACTATTGGCAGTAAAGCATTATTATCCTTTACATCTTATCTGCAGAGGTCTTTCTTCATCTGCTCGTTTTCCATTTATCCGTAATGATGAAGAATGGCAATTTTCGGTAATTAGGTGAAGCTATATCTGAAAGACTAACAGACCTACCGCCGTTCTAATCAACGTTTTGGATTGAGGGCGCTTGTGTTTAGATATTTGGACATTTCCGTGCTTCACGCCATGACGTCACCATGACGTGATGACGTCATAATTTTATAACCTCTATTACTCAACTATTATCCACCATAGCGACTTCCGGTGGATTTGACGCTGTACCTTATATCAAGAGACAACTGCTGCGTTGCGTAACTTTTTTTGCTGTACTAAAACGTGTGCGTCAAAACTGACGTCCACCTCGCGTTAAACGGCGTATTGAACTTGAAAGGGCCATAACTCGGTTAATATTTGAGCTAGGGAGCCCAGATTTGGCATGAAGCGAGAGGTGCAACCCCCCTTGCCGAGGCTGCCATTATGAGTCAACGGCGATATCGACCGGCAATGCCTCTGCTTTGCGATGGCCGCCGTTTGCTTAATAGCGACGCTAAAGAGTCGGGACTGGTTTCAAAGGACGGGCAAACGTCGACTTTGGTGAGGAATCCGCATTCGCTTCTAGCCTAGCACGCTTAGTTTTGACGCTGGAGGGCTCCGTAATTTAGCAATGATGAGTCCGAGAACAGGCATTAGAGCGGGACCAAGCACACGTAGAAAGTCGGGATTTGGCCGAATTCACTCAAAATGGCGCCTCTAGCTGGGAAAACAGCCAGCGTTGAACAGCAGCCGTTAGATTGTGCTATTCCAGCATCCGCATCGTAGAGGTCCAATTTGGGCCAAATTGCGCTTTCAGCGAGCACAATACGGCTTTCAGTGGGCAGTGTGGGCTAGAACGCCTTCAGATATCGGCATTATTGAGCCCAAATTGGCCATTGAAGGCCATGTTTAGCCCAAATTGGCCGCTGAAGGCCGTAATTATTCCAATTTGCCCGTTTATAGCGCTATTTAGCCCACGTTGTTCGTTCAAGGAGCTGTTTAACCCAATATGCCCACTGAAGGCATCATGTAGCCAGCATGAGGCAAAATCAGCTTATAGTATATGTGTTTCTGCATGTCATCGCCTGTACCATAGTTTCGGCGCATAAATGGTGAAATGAAGATGAAGTCACTTCTGTCAGTACCTCAGCCTAGGCTGTCTAGTTTACTGGTTTGCTATACTGGCATCCACTGGTACGCGTTTTGCTTGGTTCATACCAACCATTGTTTTTTATACGCAGCATTTGTAGCCATCATGAAGCACCGAACATTACAGAAGAATTGATTTACCGCCGAATAAACACGGAAATGCATCCAATAGAACTGATTAATAACCACCACAGTGACAGGTTGTCTTGCCATAGTGTTCTCTTATGCCACTATTGTGCACAGTTGAGCTATACCAGGCCATTGGAGTAGTGCCAGAAATGACAAACCGACAAGCAGAGCGGCAGACGCTCCCTGCTCATGGCTCCCTGCTCGTGGCTTCTGCCACAGACACAGTCTTGTGGCCGTGGATTGCCGGGCAGCGGTCAGTTGTTTTTCCTTCCTCTGTCTCAGCGTGAATGCGCCATGGCTAAAGGGTATAATGGTATTTTGGGACCTGGATACGTGGTAAAGTGTACCCTTTACCTTTGCGGGGCTCCGGTTGCCTCCCATATCGTGTGGAGTCTAGGGTAGTTAGGGTGGATGTTTTCTTCGTGCCTGGCTGTAGCGCTTGGCTTGCGGTGGATCAGCTACCGGATGGGCCAGGGAACCCCCCCCCCCCACCCTGCATCCCAACCGCACTTGCCAATACCTCCACCCCACCTTCTTTACGTTCCACTTACATCATCCCCCCTGCCGCATTTGTCACCCGCCTCCCTCCCCCAGCCCCCTGCGAGTTCCTTCACCCCCTCCCCCATCCTGCCACTCCCCACCCCCCCACATCCTTCAGGTC
This sequence comes from Arenicola marina, assembly GCA_964019135.1. Classification (NCBI taxonomy): domain Eukaryota; kingdom Metazoa; phylum Annelida; class Polychaeta; family Arenicolidae; genus Arenicola; species Arenicola marina. The sequence goes on along the minus strand of OZ025248.1, from coordinate 18,815,948 downwards.
AGTGATGGCGTCGGTGGGCAAGACATGCGCGAGGGCGTGGGTGGAAGGACGGTTACGTATGGGAAGTATGGTGGGGGGAGGGGGAGGTGGGGGGCACCTGCTGGGGGTCTGGCCCCGGTCTTCAGCATGTCATCTGACATTAATCACCAGGCAGTAACTGGGACCTCATCCTGGGCATTGTACTCGTCATGGCAATTGATTCCGTGTGGATCCATCCAATAGGGCGCCTCGCTTCCGGTTTCTGGGCGTGCGGCTGCCGGTCGTTTTTTACTACCACGTCGTGAGCTCAGTGATTAACGGGTCTAAATTGGACATTCCCCAGCAGACTGGCGAGAAACAAACCGTCCGCGTGCCTCTTGTGTCTCCTTAAAAACGTCGCACGTCACACGTCACACGCCGCACGTCAAACGTCGTACGTCACACGTCACACCTCGTGTACGTCTCACTCAAACAAAATCTTGACAGCACTGGAACACGTTGGATCGTTGATAAAAGCGCTTTCGACGTTACGCCCTATACAAATGATGTTAATAATACTCAAAACTCTTCGCCAAAAAGACAAAATATGGTATTTACATGCGCAAGATTCTGAACCTATCTTTATGGGGTTATAACTGGGTAAATGGCGGCCTAAAAGCTAAGCTACTGGGGTGGGCCTTTCATGGCGATTAGCGTTGATAGTCCAACTATCGTGGTTGGTACTAAAGCAGTGAATTGTTATCGCCTTATCACCACCACGGTCTCAAAGTGATACCACTACGGCGCACTGGTGCCGCGACGGCAGGCCCTCAAGGAAGAGCGCCCGTTGATGGCATTCTGTGACGTCGCTGAGGGATGTATGGCGAGGTCCGCGGTACCAAATGCATCCATTCATATACGCCTCGTTAGGGTCCGCGACACGGGGCAAGGTAACCTACTGCTCCCAGACTACCAGAGGTAGCTCCACATCCATAATTGATGACTCGCCATTGATATCCTTTCGGACACCTCGGGCCCAGACCCCTGCTCTCCCTGTAATCGGCTCTGGGACCAACTTAACTGTGGTCGTCAAATCTGGTCATGTCTGAATGTTCAAAGTGAGTAGGACGGTCCCATTGCAAACCACGCCGCAATTGCATGCCCTAGAATTATAATGGGCGGTGTGACACGTTTATCATTGCCCGGGGCGGGGGGGGGGGTTCAATCAGTTGAATTGTCAACTTGTTTCTCAGGTACTATTTTCACGATGCGACAAACATTCAGCCAACATTGTGGTATGGCCTGACTGATGGTCGTGGGGGTATTCACAGGACCAGTTGGACCCGTGTATGACCCAGGAAATCGCGGAACATGTTAGCCCGTCAGCGCTCTTTAAGTGTCAGGGAAGGTACATGTATTAGCAAGGTCAGCCCTACATAACTTACATCGTATATTAGGCGTATAAGGACTTATCCGTAATAATCAGTTATTTTTCAAATAAAGAAGACAATAAAATAACAACAACTCGTATGTCCTGAGATTGTTTTTATCCGGGACACCCACTGTGGACTCTGTAGATGTACGCCGACCCTAGGCCTACTGCCACCATGGCCTCCTTCAGGGGACAACACGGCTCATGTTATGCGAAACTAAAGTGGTTCCATCTCCATGGCGCCACGACCTCGATGCGGTGCGAAACTAAAGCTTCTTCATAATGTCACTACTTTGATTTGCAGTGTGCAACACGAGACTAAATTGGCAATGAATTGATTTTGTGTTGACCGCAGAGTGTGCAAACCACTTATCGGACGCATACACGGATGCCTTTCATAAAAATCCGGATGACTTCAGCCCAGCTCAGCCCTCGACCTCCCCCCCCCCCCCTCCACTCCACCACCCTCCCACCCTCCACATGCAATGGGCGCTCAGGCAGGCAATTGAGCGTCCCAGAATGGGACATTTTCTCTCTTGCCACGTCTTTTTGGGTGGTCGCATTGGCTTCCCCGCGGACCTGTCCGACATAGCGACCAAACGTATCTGTTCCCCGATGATAAGGTTTTTACGTGGCGCTTTTTTGCTGCTAAAGATGAACATAAAAGAAAACCGATATTACTTGTCGCTCCCGCTCCCGCTCGCGCTCTCATCCTCGAGAGTCGGCGCCGATTGGGAGAATGGGACGGAGTGGGCGAAGTCACTTCGGCGACAGGTACTCGATAAAGCTAAAATATAGATGCTCGTTCCCTGTCACTTTTTTCCGGGTTACAATCAATAATTGGCAATTGCTCGCTTATGTTTCATTTATCGTGGGCAATATTAAGTTTGACTATGGGTGGGGGGGAGGGGGGGGGGGCTATCCGACAAAGAGGTAACGTACTCCACTGGTTGGCGACTCCACCCTTAATTGTCTCTGGGCCGTGTCATGCTTTTAACTCATTGTGCAGCGAGTTCCTTGCTATTGCCATTTTAGCCTTACTGTGGCTTACAAAGCCTTCATCCTTTCAATATGACCAATGTACACCTGACATTCTGAGTGATGTGGTACTCAGCATATGGCCCCAGTGAACGGTTAAGGGGCGTTAGACACCGCAACGTACCCTCAACACATACAAACAATGAAAGTTGAACAGGAGTTAGACATGTCTACCAATGACACGCTAAGGGGCGTTAGACATGTCTACCAATGACACGTTAAGGGGCGTTAGACATGTCTACCAATGACACGTTAAGGGGATTAGACATGTCTACGAATGACCCGTTAAGGGGCGTTTGACATCTCTACCAATGACCGGTTAGACATGTCCACCCGCAACGCACCCTCAACACATACAACCGATGACACGTTAAGGGGCGTTAACTATGTCTACCAATGACACGTTAAGGGGCGTTAGATATGTCTACCAATGACACGTTAAGGGGCGTTAGTCATTTCTACCAATGACACGTTAGAGGGCGTTAGACAAGTCTACCAATGACACGTTAAGGGGCGTTAGACATGTCTACCAATGACACGTTAAGAAGCGTTAGACATGTCTACCAATGACACGTTGAGGGGCGTTAGACATGTCTACCAATGACACGTTAAGGGGCGTTAGACATGTCTACCAATGACACGTTGAGGGGTGTTAGACATGTCTACCAATGACACGTTAAGGGGCGTTAGACATGTCTACCAATGACACGTTAAGGGGCGTTAGACATGTCTACCAATGACACGTTGAGGGGTGTTAGACATGTCTACCAATGACACGTTAAGGGGCGTTAGACATGTCTACCAATGACACGTTAAGGGGCGTTAGACATGTCTACCAATGACACGTTAAGGGGCGTTAGTCATGTCTACCAATGACACGTTAAGGGGCGTTAGACATGTCTACCAATGACACGTTAAGGGGCGTTAGACATGTCTACCAATGACACGTTAAGGGGCGTTAGACATGTCTACCAATGACACGTTAAGGGGCGTTAGACATGTCTACCAATGATACGTTGAGGGGCGTTAGACATGTCTACCAATGACACGTTAAGGGGCGTTAGACATGTCTACCAATGACACGTTAAGGGGCGTTAGACATGTCTACCAATGACACGTTGAGGGGCGTTAGACATGTCTACCAATGACACGTTAAGGGGCGTTAGACATGTCTACCAATGACACGTTAAGGGGCGTTAGACATGTCTACCAATGACACGTTAAGGGGCGTTAGTCATGTCTACCAATGACACGTTAAGGGGCGTTAGACATGTCTACCAATGACACGTTAAGGGGCGTTAGAAATGTCTACCAATGACACGTTAAGGGGCGTTAGTCATGTCTACCAATGACCAGTTAAAGGGAGTTAAACGTGTCTACAAAAGAAAAGGTTAAAGGGAGTTAGACATGTTTACCAAGATGACAGACCGTAAACGCTGCTTGCATGGGCAGCTCTGATTTCTTCTTAAATACGTACATCGATATATTTAGGGTATGAACTCATACCCCTAATGAATTCATACCCCTAATATGTACATGTATATCAATTGTTACTTATAATATAGGAACTATAACAGGAAATATTTCTTCACCATCGGTCCGCAAATAATTGCATTATGTATTTATTCCCGTTACTCTAACATTGGCACATTTTATGCATGCATTAAATAAAATTATTAATTTAATTGATTAATTGGTCACGTTAATATATATAACTGAAATATTTATGTCTGTATTTCTTTTCTTTCAGGACTGGACGACAGCCATGGGGTCGCACAAGGCAGTGGTAGTTATGGTAATGTTAGCCCTAATTAAAATCTCGTTGGTCACGTGTGAATCTGACGAGAGCCTCGCGGAGCAGTACGAGACTGCTCCCGACAAAGCGGCACAGCATGAAAACATGGAAAACATGCTCGCCGAAATGGTCGCCAAAGATATTATGGCTAACCAAAATTTGGAATCTTACGGTAAGAATTTTCTTATATTTTGCAAGAAGATAAAAACTATGACCTTAATATAACATATCATTTTTGTCTTGTATTTTATCTGTGTCGTCTTACTCGCTCAGTGGTAACGTCTGACTTGATTTGGTGCCAAGCTAAGTAATCATTGGACCTGTTGGTTGCAGAATAGAGCTATGCATACTTCATTGCAATCGCACTGCGTCATTGCAATCGCTGCCAACTTTTGTTGTGTGCAGATAACGCTACATACATATTTTGTATTTGAATGACATTGTCTAGCCCAATCCCTAGACTTCAGGAAACAGCAGGATGCCATTTGTACTTGTATATTCATCTCTCAACAGGTCATGTTTGTTTACACTGAACCACTTGGAAAACATATGACTATATGCCACCCCCTCCTCACCCGGCTCCACCCCGCTTACCATAGCGCTGTTGCTAAGCGAGGTCCACAGAAATTACAGAAATGGCAACGGCCTTGAATATTTCATGTTAGTCAGGCGACATTTTTCCTTGAGTCTTTGCCTCTATTGTTCAGTTTTCCTGACCAATTTTTCACGTCCTTTCAGGTGAGATTGGGTGCGTGGCAAATTGCATTAGTGTGCGTGACAAAATTAATTATTCCCACCAGGCACTCAATGCGAGAAGTGACTCGACGCTAGCTCTAAGTCACCATCGATCCGCCTTTCATAAGCTCATCGCGCTGTGCCCTTACTTCGTGGAGTGGGGCGAGGCCATTATAGGCTAAAGGGAACCCAACGCAAATATGTAACTGAATGATTGTGGCTTTCCCTTACATAAGGGGCATGGACAGGCTCCATGGGCACGTATCTGCTTTATACCTATCCGCAGAACAAACAAAAATAGACGCACATGTCATAGAAATGTGCGTCTATTATACCGTGTATGAACGCATGGAAAACCTGCCCCTTGCAGCTCTGTGATATTATATTGTGATTTATAGCCCTAAAATATTCATTCACTTCACCCAGCGATACATTACGGGTTATGGTTATACAATTTCACACAATGTGAGTTGCTTTTATGTCGTCCAATGCATTATGTATTTATCGAACCTCTTTGTACCACGTCTTCAGATACCCATCTACAACGCAACTCCAAATACAGAAGCAGAGCTGTTCACTACGCATTGGCTTATTTCCGCTGTTATTTTAAGATATTTTATTTGACCAAGTTACTTCCAGAAAACTCAACAAATACTCTGATAATAATTTGATAACTGACCTTGCTAAGTGACCTTGATGGCATTACTTATAGGTGTTTGTCATAATACTTGAGGCCTTGAAAAAAGCCATTACATTTTTTATTAGAGGCCTTGAAAAAAGCCATTACATTTTTTATTATTAATAAATCTGCATCTATAAATAAATATCCTGGACAGAATAATATGGTATTATGCCACTCGCATAGGTTGTCCATTGTTGGTTCTAAAGGGGTTTTCCTCATAACGACCAGACAGGAAATATCCTTTCTACCTGTTTTATGCTGAGGTTCTGCGTTTGGACACGCACCTAGCGCTTTACTGGAGTGACGGTCCTTGGGCGGGGGGGGGGGGGGGCTTCGGAAGAATGCCATCAGGTCATTAAGGGGGTGTTGGAGGGGTGGGTGGGGGGTCATGTAGTTGGGGACGGCTTCGAGAGGGATTTCGCAAGTGGTCACGAAGTGAGGGGTAGGGGTGGGGGCAATTCAAAAGTATCGTTTCCCTGGGTAAATTATTTCGCCACGGGATGAAAGTCTAATCACAGTCACCCTGGGGTACACCCCCCCCCCCCTCCTCCCCCGCTTCGTCCCCTCCCCTCACTCTCTATCTTGTGCAGCGTCTTCCGTTTCCTCGCCTACTGCCCAATAATTAACCCCTACTCACCCATTATATGTGTCTGTATCTCTAATGACAAGCACTCTCATCCTCTCATCATGTCAGTCAATTATTGGCCGCGGTGAGCCATATAAAGGGGGCATCAGGTGGCAGCACTGTTCCCACGTCTCTCTGAACCCGGATGTGGAATCCCAGCGTCCTCTGCGCCTCTCGAGACGCTCACAGCCTCAAGTCAACAAAGGCGGCTTGTTAAATGTTAGGCGGGAAGACAGTTGGGGGAGTCTTCCCTTTGTTCTCTGCAGCACGTGTCTTCTGCCCACCCCTCACCAATCACTTCGGCCGCACCCCCTCCTTCCCACCCAGCATGCCCCATTTTTATCCTGGTCTTTTTTTAGCATAACATAACGAGAAATATGTCAGCGCTAACTTGTGTAAGTTCCTCACACGGCCGTCGCGTTTGTCACATTCAGATAGGCGACCCTCTGATCTATAAATAATGGCCGACCTCCAGCATAATCCGACCATAATCTCCACTGAAATAGGGTCGAACAATGAGTGATGGGGCAGGCCCATGACCCTCATCACCTGCCGCTAATCTCTGCAGACCTCTAACTATGACACACTGTACATTATGAATAGGTTTCTAATATCTAGGTAAAGTCTAATTCCCATGATCGTTTTCTTGACGGTATACGTTACTTTCCCATGCGCCGTTGCCGTGGCGTTGTCATGGCTCCGTTGTCATGGCGCCGTTGTCATGGCGCCATTGTTCTGACGCTGTTGTCATGGCAGCGCTGTTCCTTCTTCTTATTAGCATACTTAGAGAACAAACCGTAGCAATGAGAGCATAATCAGAGTATGTAAACTGTTAGCGGTGCCAAATACCCGGTATACGTCAACTCTTGTTAGCACCGGGCCTGAAGGTCATCCTACCGCGGAGCCCCCGACAGCACAATATGTCACCTGACCCCATCATTACGTGACTGTACGTGTGACGTCATGGACTGTCCAAACTCCTTCTGAAAAGCCTAAATATATGGACAATATGTTAGACCCGTCACTCTCAGTGGCGTGGCGCGTTTCTAACAAGTGAATCTCGTTGTAAGTCTCATTCTACGAGGGTAGACGGCGCTGACCATGGCCTTATGATGCTCCCTCACCTCCTGCACCTTAGCGAATTGTGCCACTCATTATTCGTCATCCATTTCTCAGTGGCGTGTCTCCCGCCCTCTGTCCATTGCTTCATTCAGAACGGGTTTATTCAGACCCACGTACTTTCTCTCACGACCTTGACCTTCTGATGAACAGTGAATTCAATCCATTAACAGAAGGAGAGCGATCGGCCTTTGCCACACTTATCGGGACGGCTGCAGAGATATCATCTGTATGGCGAAAGCAGCGACGTGAGGGCCCATAATATCCTGATGGGGAAAGATACAAAGCATCCATAGTTATCTCCTGGTGAACGTTACGTGTTTCAAGTTATCTTGCGGTGAAAGTTATAACGCGTCCATAGTTATCTTATGGTGAAAGTTACATATCCATAGCTATCTTGTGGTGAAACTTTAGTATCAATTTACAATATGTCCATATTATATGTAGATAACCTACATGGCGATACACAGGAAATGGAAACAGTTTTGCGGAACAGATGCATCAGCAAAGATGAGATCTAGGATAGTTGATACCCAGCGTGGCCCGTGCTCAGCCAACTTGTATATCGATTGGTCTTCCTATCCATCTAACAAGACACATACCCTTACCGATACAATCATCGTGCGCAATATCTTTTAGAGAGACAGGACGAGGGCTTAGAGCTCACGATGACTTACTCGCATTTCCGGTCTTCGTGGTGCCCTTCCCTCCTATTATCGCCCAAATCGTGGCACGTGGCCTCCTACTGGCGACTCCCATTCTAGCGACTGGAGAATGATGAGGTTCTATTGTTAGCGTCTCGACTATCGTCAAAGCACGTCCCCGATATATCATATCTGTCCCGAATTGTGCCCTTGAAATTATGCGCTGTGGGCCAATGCGCCCTACTCTTCCCCCCTCCCCCCCCCCCCCATCCCCACCGTCCAAACATGGACGTAAAGACTTGTGATTTTCATTTATTTACAATTGGAGGCAAAGGAACATTTTGCTGAAATTTGTGAAAGCGGTCAGTACCACAGTCAATGGATCCATTAGCTCTTTACGCCCCCCCCACCCCCGATTGGTGTACTTAGGGAACCCAAACACCTCCATGTGTTGAGAACCAACAATTCGAATAACACATTGGACCAGCGGTCCGGAAATGACGTCATGATCAGCGCCGTGCCCCACAGAAGGAACCATAGTGGTCGCCTGCTGCACTTCCCCCTCCCCGACCGGAAACAGTTCCCATCAACGGGGCTACATTTAGGCTCTACTAATGCCCACTATTGTCGCTGCACTTACGCCAAACGTGGCCATATATCGCTCCGGTCCATTCTTGTTCAATTGCCGCTCACTCGAGCCGACCACTGAGCGCATTGCGACCGCCCCGGCCAGACCACTGAGCGCATTGTGACCGCCCCGGCCAGACCACTGTGCGCATTGTGACCGCCCCGGCCAGATTGTTTCATAAAGCTATTAATGCTCAAAAGGACATGAGATGCTGAGCAAAGGTTATGTCAATACCGCGAGAGAACCCCCCCCCCCCCACCTCGCCCTCCCTTTAGCGCGAAAAAGCTAACCGTTGTCAAAAGGGAAGTATTATGTAGCCCGTGAGTAGGAATACATCCAGTAAACACATAATTTATATCCTGAACTCTGCCATCGCGTTCTTGCGATCATGGATGATAAAACACTAAATGTCAAACTTTCCCTCCATTTGAATCCTGTGCTATTCCCATACGCGCAGAAGAAAAGTGATCAATTATTACCTCGAGAGAGAATAGTTTCTCTCTGTTTTGGTTTTAGCCTTGGCATACTGTCTGCACAAAGGCTAAATGAGTGTGATTCGGAGTGTGGCGTCCCACGTGGTTCCCGCGGTCTGACGAGATAAACAAAAAGACACCGGCCCCTTTGTGACCGCGGGCCGTAATGCTAGACTTTCATGTCCCGCTCTGGTCGCTACACGGAGTTTCGACTCCGACATCTCTCCGCCTCCTGTGTTGCTCATCACTGAATCAATAATCCACTTACTCACAGTGGGATAGCGACTTTATTACCCCCTCTTCCCTCTCTCCCGCCGAGTCAGCCCCTTCCCTAATAGCAGGGCAAGGGGTCTGTGGCAGGCAGGGCCAGCGGTGGCGTGGCCTAACACCTGGCTGGCCTCTCACACAGAACACCTCCGACATTAATGACCTAATCAAAATCAACACTTGGAACGACCCCCCCCCCCTGCCCCTCGCTACCACGACCCCCCCCCCCCTGTCCCTAACTACCACAACCCCTCCACCCCTGCCCCTCTCTACCACGACCCCCCCTCCCCGCCCCTCTCTACCACGCCCCCCCCCTGCCCCTCGCTACCACGACTCCCCCCGCCTCTGCCGTTACCCTTGTCACCGTTGGTACTGGTATCAGTTGGCCCTCCCCCACACCACCTCACACGTCATCGTCGATCAGCTATTCAATATGTCACGTGCTGAATGGATCTCCCCGCTAGCTGGGCGTGTCAAACATTGCCTTCCATAAAGCGCACCATTGCTCGAGCAGGTTTACGGCTCCTGTCGCCTCCCAGCCGTCTCCACCGCCAACTTTGCCGTGCTCCCATATGTCAGCGGTCCACACGCCCACTGGTTGCGGTAGTTAAGTGGGAACTGTTTTCGGCAGTTAGACGGGAGTGCGCCGAGGGCACCGGATTTGCTGTTTACTGGCAAGTGATCAGACGCTAGCTCTTAACCCTCACTCCAGATAATATCTAGTAAATATTACAAAGCCTTGGCATGCACCGTAGCGTTCTGTCATTAGAGAGCGGCGTATATAAAAGTCATTTGTCATGTAGTTAGGTCTCACACAGACCGTCATTTCCCAATACGTAATAATACGTTATTTTCACATGAAGCCAATGATTGTTGTATGCTGTTGTATGCACTCATTAGTTATTCCGGACTCTTCATTTTGGTCGGTCATAAAAACTAACGAACCTGGTAATTAAATGTTTGAACCGACCTTCAACCTTAATTAAAACGTACTTACAACAACCACAAACATTGGTTGTTTTGCAAGACTCCTAAACAGTGGTTGTTGTTTGCATGTCACGTGTTTTCTCATCGGAGAATAATTGATGATACGTTTTTAAGGCATACTGAAGTCATTGGATAAATGGTACCAACTAGGTTCTTCTTGCAGCGTGGAAGATACGAATTACTGACTCCTATTAGCGATATTATTATATGTTTCGTAGATACTGATGTACTGAGATATTACGATCTTTGCTTCCTTTTTAGTTTTGTTTGACATTATGGTGTACATATTTATAGGTGATAAAAGGACACGTTATTTCGTTGGCAAGAAAGACATTGAAGATGCAAATGCCAAAAGAGCCCGTATGTTTGTTGGCAAGCGTGCCGAGTTTGACGGTGACATGTCAGATTTATATATGAGTGACTTGAACGATGACGTGGGGCTGGAGGACAAAAGAGCCCGGATGTTTGTAGGCAAGAGGAGCGACGAGGACGAGAAACGACGTCACATGTTTGTCGGGAAGAGAGCCCGTATGTTCGTGGGGCGGCGCGGAGAGGCGAGGATCTACCCAAGCGCCAGAGACGGCATGAAGCGACCCTTCCACTACTTCGTCGGAAAGCGGGACTACGAAGACCCAAGCGAGCTCGCCGATGACTTCGAGCAGTTCAAGAGGGCCCGTATGTTTGTTGGCAGGCGATCAGATTTCCCGGATGACTACGAGGACATGCTGAAGCGAGCACGGATGTTTGTGGGACGCCGGTTTTCGCCGCATTTCGTCGGGAAGCGATCAGTGGACGCTGCTGCGGCTGTTAGGGATCAGAGCAAGAGGTCCCGGATGTTCGTGGGCAAGAGGTCGACTGACCTTGACGCCTTCGGTTTTGCCGAGAAGCGAGCACGTATGTTTGTTGGAAAACGAGAAGATGAACTATCAGAAGACAAACGCGCGCGCATGTTTGTCGGAAAGCGCGAAGATGAACTATCAGAAGACAAACGCGCGCGCATGTTTGTCGGAAAGCGCGAAGATGAACTATCAGAAGACAAACGCGCGCGCATGTTTGTCGGAAAGCGCGAAGATGAACTATCAGAGGACAAACGCGCGCGCATGTTTGTCGGAAAACGTGAAGATGAACTAGAGGAAGACAAACGTGCGCGTATGTTTGTCGGAAAACGCGACTACGATCTAACAGAGGACAAACGCGCGCGCATGTTTGTCGGAAAACGAGGAGATGATCTAGCAGAAGACAAACGCGCGCGCATGTTTGTCGGAAAGCGCGAAGATGAACTATCAGAAGAGAAACGTGCGCGTATGTTTGTCGGAAAACGCAACTACGATCTAACAGAGGACAAACGCGCACGCATGTTTGTCGGAAAACGCGAAGATGAACTTGAAGAAGACAAACGCGCGCGTATGTTTGTCGGAAAACGCGACTACGATCTAGCAGAAGACAAACGCGCGCGCATGTTTGTCGGAAAGCGCGAAGATGAACTATCAGAAGACAAACGCGCTCGCATGTTTGTCGGAAAGCGCGAAGATGAATTATCAGAAGACAAACGCGCGCGCATGTTTGTCGGAAAGCGCGAAGATGAACTATCAGAAGACAAACGCGCGCGCATGTTTGTCGGAAAACGCGAAGATGAACTATCAGAAGACAAACGCGCTCGCATGTTTGTCGGAAAACGCGAAGACGAACTACAAGAAGAGAAACGCGCGCGCATGTTTGTCGGTAAACGGCTCTACCCGGAGATCGTGCAGAGAGCCCGTATGTTTGTTGGCAAGCGCACACCCATGGACGGTGAAGTCTCGCGCCTGAACGCCGATTCGGACGAGAGTTTTTCCCCGCGAGAACTCGCGGAAGAGATCGCAAAGCGAGCGCGGATGTTTGTGGGCAAGCGCTCCAGCGACCACGCGCCCCGTGACGTCACGGGTAAAGAAGGCGACGCGCTTGATAAGGAAGGCGGCCATCCAGCACCGCTGCCGGATACACCACAGGAAGTGTCTTTAGGCGGCCAGGAAACCGACAGTTCCAAAGGGCAATCGAGCCTAACGAACTCTCAAACGCAACACTAGATCCTACCGACAACGAATTATGTACATGAAGCAATTGTAGATGGTGTACATATGGCCAATACACGCAGGCAAGTGGTGGGCGAGTGCGAGCATAGCTCTCCACTAGGCTTTAACGGCGATCCACGCTCACTGTTACTGCCGCTCTGTCCTGTAGATGTGCTTTAGATGTACCCTTTCTGTCAGGCTCTATCTAGTCCCTTATAAGGCAATACATACATAACCAGCTAAAAACAATCGGCATTTCAAGATTACATATTCAACGATGACGTCACTGGTCATGGTATCGCGGTGACGTCACGGTGACGTCCCTATCTTGTGGCGGTGACGTCACGGTGATGTCGCTATCTTGTGGCGGTGATGTCACGGTGACATCGCTATCTTGTGGCGGTGATGTCACGGTGACATCGCTATCTTGTGGCGGTGATGTCACGGTGACTTCGCTATCTTGTGGCGGTGATGTCACGGTGACGTCGCTATCGCTGTTTCAGTTGTTGTCATTGATATTACGTTCACGGCCAGTTTCGGTGAATAGAAAGTATACAGCTATGGTAATCAATGATTGCTTGGACATCGTGATATAGAGCATCCCTTGTATCTGAGTTTTCACAAATGTAAACGCCTTAGGCAGAACCGATGAGTTATTAGCTGCAAGGTAGTTTACATCCTTGCTTCGTGTGTGGCAGCAAATTCGAACTGACATATAACTTATAGGTATATCACATACGTTACAAAGAAATGACTTGGATGATTATGGACTGCCTAAACGGTTTCATTTGGAAATCCTGCACACCAGTCGCACGAACCCTCTACCTTACGGCAGCCGATGAATGACGCTAACACTTCTTCCTTTCAGCCATTTCAGTGTTTCCATATCTCTATTTCCTATTTCCTACTTGTTTTTCTATCTTCGTGATTGCCTCCACATTTCCACAACTTTTTATATTGCAGCTGAGCTTTTAGCACTAATTAAACACATGTGTTCTGCGTGTTTTCTTTTAGCTGGCAAGTAAGTATAGTATATATATGGAATAAACGTCTAACACTTATCAGTTCTGGCACCGATAGGACATTAAAGCCGCTTTGTGTTCGCCTTGGCAAGACGTCAACGATGTGGGAAAGTAGTGGGCGATGTCTTTGTGTCTCACCGATTAGTAGCACCGCTAATACGGTGCAATGGCGAAAGCTCGACAACACAACGTGAAGTCTTTCTTCGCCACCAAGGCCCTCATTGATTAACTCACGAGTTTAACTATTTGTTTATCTGATGATGAAACTGATGGTCTCTATGTAACTCTATAGAACGGAACAGTATCAAGTAACGCATACTAAAAGCGTAGGTCAGCAGCTAACCTAATTAGGTCACCGGAAGCGGAATAGATCTCAGCTCACCGTCATGGAAACCTTAATTGTGGCTGATACCATTAGTATTGCTTATCCAATGGTTTAAATCCAATCAAATTTGACATGAATTGTCCTAGATGAATTTTTATTTACGCTAATTGTGTTGCATGATATGCGTATGTATGTTAATTAATTTGTTTCTATTGTTTTCCCATTTTCAGAAACCCCAGATCATATAAAGACACACTTCGCCAACTACATCACAAAGCGATTCTCCGAATTCCTGGGCGGAAAACGATTCTCCGAATTCCTGGGTGGGAAGAGGGATGCAAAACGATTCTCCGAATTCCTGGGCGGAAAGAGGGACGCAAAACGATTCTCCGAATTTCTTGGAGGCAAGAAGAGGTTCTCAGAATTTCTCGGAGGCAAGAAGAGATTCTCTGAATTCCTGGGCGGCAAGAAGCGGGATGAGAAGCGGTTTTCGGAATTCCTGGGCGGCAAGAAGAGATTCTCAGAATTTCTCGGAGGCAAGAAGAGATTCTCAGAATTTCTTGGCGGCAAAAAGAGATTCTCTGAATTTCTTGGCGGCAAAAAGAGATTCTCTGAATTTCTCGGCGGCAAACGAAATGCGATGTCCGCTGATCCTGATCAAGACGTGTTGCCCATGCTGAGACAAGCAGACTATCACAGCAGCCGCTGAAGCTTGCTGGACACCCCTTCGTGTTGCTCCATCCCATGTCCGTAAAGACACTCAGCATGCTGGTCCGGTTCGGCAATGTTCGGCAATGTTCGGCACCGCGGGCTTCAGCCCTCGGGGAAGCGGTCTGTCGCATTATGCAACACTTGTTTTCTCCGACCGAAAAAGATCGGAGTAAAATTTATAATAACAAAGGGTGTATTGGCTACATTTAGACATGTCGACTCAATGAAGGATATCACTTAACGTTCAGATGAGTTCATTCTACAACTTCATTCTACTAATGTAAATGTAAAGATTGTCAAGGATTCTGCAGAAGCTTATGGGTTTTATTATGAGACATATTACCAGGGTATTTCCGTCTTGAGAGAATCCAGGAATACAATAAAATATATTGCTAAAATTATATGCTAAGGTTCCCAATGCACAAATGTACAGTGGAAACCCAAAGTTACCAGACATACCATGGGTCAGTGATAACAAATCCGTGACTATGGAATCACGTAAGAATTCGGCTGCATGGCTCACCGCATGGCCAGATGCTGGTAGGTTCGGGTTTCCACTACTCCTAACGCACCGCTAAGCGCCATCAATAACTAACAGTGCTGCCAAGGCCGTAAACAAACATGTAAACATATAAATACAGGTGTGTACTTCTCTGGAACAGCTGTCTGTTGTTGTTTTCTCTTCTATTTACACGTGTATATATTTGTAAATAATATGTTAATAAGGCAAATATCGGCAAAATGTGGATTAAACGTCTTTCATGATCACCATCCTATATGTGCCGACTCAGTGTGTGCTTAATGCCAGCCGTACAGCCGATACCCAGTGATATAATTACTGCCCTACGGAGGAAGACACGAGGACTGGCAGGGCGTGGGCAGTGGGCGATAAAGGGGGCAGTGGGCGATAAAGAGGCCAACCTACCTCAGTGGAGGTAGCCGCGCTGATCATCATTCTGCAAGCATGACAAAAACCATCGCAATAAGCACGATCGTGTTATACCGTTCTCTCTGACAAATATTTGCTAGCTAGCACACACAGATCCACCGAAAACAGACTGCCGAAACCGATGCGCACAACACAATTACTCCAAGGTGCACTTGCCTTGTCTCAGTCACCTGAGGCTGGCACACTATGGCATTGAGCCAATAGACGGCATCCAACGGTATCGGTCAGTCACACGCCACGAGCCCAACGTGCCACAGAAGATGCCGTCACATTCTTAAGAACGACACATGATGCCGTCACATTTTTAAGACCGACACACGACACGATCACATTCTTAAGAACGACACATGATGCCGTCACATTCTTAAGACCGACACACGACACGATCACATTCTTAAGAACGACACATGATGCCGTCACATTCTTAAGACCGACACACGACACAATCACATTTTTAAGAACGACATATGTTGCCGTCACATTCTTAAAACCGGGACAGGACGCCACCACATTCTTAAGACCGACACATGATGCCGTCACATTTTTAAGACCGACATATGATGACGTCACATTTTTAAGACCGACATATGATGAGGTCACATTCTTAAGACCGACATAAGATGCCATCACATTTTTAAGACCGAAACATGATGGCGTCACATTCTTTAGACCCGACACATGATGCCGCCACATTCTTAAGACCGACACAGGAAGCCACCACATTCTTAAGACCGACATAAGATGCCGTCACATTCTTAAGACCAACATATGATGGCGTCACATTCTTAGGACCGACATAAGATGCTATCACATTTTTAAGACCGAAACATGATGCCGTCACATTCCTAAGACCAACATATGATGGCGTCACATTCTTAGGACCGACATAAGATGCTATCACATTTTTAGGACCGAAACATGATGCCGTCGCATTCTTAAGACCGACACAGAACGCCGTCACATTCTTAAGACCAACATATGATGGCGTCACATTCTTAGGACCGACATAAGGTGCTATCACATTTTTAAGACCAAAACATGATGCCGTCACATTCTGAAGACCGGCACAGGACGCCGTCACATTCTTAAGACCGACACAGGACGCCACCACATTCTTAAGACCGACATAAGATGCCGTCACATATTTAAGGCCAGCACAGGACGCCACCACATATTTAAGACCAGCACAGGACGCCACCACATTTTTAAGACCGACACACGACGCCATCACATTCTTAAGACCGACACACGACGCCGTCACAGGCTTAAGACCGCTACACGACGCCGTCACAGGCTTAAGACCGACACACGACGCCGTCACAAGCTTAAGACAGACACACGACGCCATCACATTCCTAAGACCGCTACATGACGCCACCACATTCTTAAGACAGACACACGACGCCGTCACAGGCTTAAGACCGCTACACGACGCCGTCACAGGCTTAAGACCAACACACGACGCCGTCACAGGCTTAAGACCGACACACGACGCCGTCACAGGCTTAAGACCGCTACACGACGCCGTCACAGGCTTAAGACAGACACACGACGCCGTCACATTCTTAAGACCGACACACGACGCCATCACATTCTTAACACCGCTACACGACGCCGTCACAGGCTTAAGACCGACACACGACGCCGTCACATTTTTTAAGACAGACACAAGACGCCGTCACATTCTTAAGACCGACACACGACGCCGTCACAGGCTTAAGACAGACACACGACGCCATCACATTCTTAAGACCGCTACACGACGCCATCACATTCTTAAGACTGCCACATGAAGCCGCAACAGGCTTAAGACAGACACACAACGCCGTCACATTCTTAAGACCGACACACGACGCCGTCACAGGCTTAAGAACGCTACACGACGCCGTCACAGACTTAAGACCGACACACGACGCCGTCACATTCTTAAGACCGACACATGACGCCGTCACAGGCTTAAGCCCGCTACACGACGCCGTCACATTCTTAAGACCGACACAAGACGCCATCACATTCTTAAGACCGCTACACGTCGCCGTCACAGACTTAAGGCAGACACACGACGCCATCACATTCTTAACACCGCTACACGACGCCGTCACAGGCTTAAGACCGACACACGACGCCATCACATTCTTAACACCGACACACGACGCCGTCACATTCTTGAGACCGCTACACGACGCCGTCACAGGCTTAAGACCGACACACGACGCCGTCACAGGCTTAAGACAGACACACGACGCCATGACATTCCTAAGACCGCTACATGACGCCACCACATTCTTAAGACAGACACACGACGCCGTCACAGGCTTAAGAGCGTAACACGACGCCGTCACAGGCTTAAGACCGACACACGACGCCGTCACAGGCTTAAGACAGACACACGACGCCGTCACAGGCTTAAGACCGACACACGACGCCGTCACATTCTTAAGACCGACACATGACGCCATCACATTCTTAAGACCGACACACGACGCCGTCACAGGCTTAAGACAGACACACAACGCCGTCACATTCTTAAGACCGCCACATGAAGCCGCAACAGGATTAAGACAGACACACGACGCCATCACATTCTTAAGACCGCTACACGACGCCTTCACATTTTTAAGACAGACACACGACGCCGTCACAGGCTCAAGACAGCTACACGACGCCGTCACAGGCTTAAGACAGACACACGACGCCATCACATTCTTAAGACCGACACACGACGCCATCACATTCTTAAGACCGACACACCACTCCGTCACAGGCTTAAGACAGACACACGACGTCGTCACAGGCTTAAGACCGACACACGACGCCATCACATTCTTAAGACCGCTACACGATGCCGTCACAGGCTTAAGACAGACACACAACGCCATCACATTCTTAAGACCGCTACACGACGCCATCACATTCTTAAGACCGACACACGACGCCGTCACAGGCTTAAGACAGACACAGGAAGCCACCACATTCTTAAGACCGACATAATATGCCGTCACATTCTTAAGACCAACATATGATGGCGTCACATTCTTAGGACCGACATAAGATGCTATCACATTTTTAAGACCGAAACATGATGCCGTCACATTCTTAAGACCAACATATGATGGCGTCACATTCTTAGGACCGACATAAGATGCTATCACATTTTTAGGACCGAAACATGATGCCGTCGCATTCTTAAGACCGACACAGAACGCCGTCACATTCTTAAGACCAATATATGATGGCGTCACATTCTTAGGACCGACATAAGGTGCTATCACATTTTTAAGACCGAAACATGATGCCGTCGCATTCTTAAGACCGACACAGGACGCCACCACATTCTTAAGACCGACATAAGATGCCGTCACATATTTAAGGGCGGCACAGGACGCCACCACATATTTAAGACCAGCACAGGACGCCACCACATTTTTAAGACCGACACACGACGCCATCACATTCTTAAGACCGACACACGACGCCGTCACAGGCTTAAGACCGCTACACGACGCCGTCACAGGCTTAAGACCGACACACGACGCCGTCACAAGCTTAAGACAGACACACGACGCCATCACATTCCTAAGACCGCTACATGACGCCACCACATTCTTAAGACAGACACACGACGCCGTCACAGGCTTAAGACCAACACACGACGCCGTCACAGGCTTAAGACCGACACACGACGCCGTCACAGGCTTAAGACCGCTACACGACGCCGTCACAGGCTTAAGACCGACACACGACGCCGTCACATTCTTAAGACCGACACACGACGCCATCACATTCTTAACACCGCTACACGACGCCGTCACAAGCTTAAGCCCGACACACGACGCCGTCACATTTTTTAAGACAGACACAAGACGCCGTCACATTTTTAAGACCGACACACGACGCCGTCACAGGCTTAAGACAGACCCACGACGCCATCACATTCTTAAGACCGCTACACGACGCCATCACATTCTTAAGACTGCCACATGAAGCCGCAACAGGCTTAAGACAGACACACAACGCCGTCACATTCTTAAGACCGACACACGACGCCGTCACAGGCTTAAGAACGCTACACGACGCCGTCACAGGCTTAAGACCGACACACGACGCCGTCACATTCTTAAGACCGACACACGACGCCGTCACAGGCGTAAGCCCGCTACACGACGCCGTCACATTCTTAAGACCGACACAAGACGCCATCACATTCTTAAGACCGCTACACGTCGCCGTCACAGACTTAAGGCAGACACACGACGCCATCACATTCTTAACACCGCTACACGACGCCGTCACAGGCTTAAGACCGACACACGACGCCATCACATTCTTAAGACCGACACACCACGCCGTCACATTCTTGAGACCGCTACACGACGCCGTCACAGGCTTAAGACCGACACACGACGCCGTCACAGGCTTAAGACAGACACACGACGCCATGACATTCCTAAGACCGCTACATGACGCCACCACATTCTTAAGACAGACACACGACGCCGTCACAGGCTTAAGAGCGTAACACGACGCCGTCACAGGCTTAAGACCGACACACGACGCCGTCACAGGCTTAAGACAGACACACGACGCCGTCACAGGCTTAAGACCGACACACGACGCCGTCACATTCTTAAGACCGACACATGACGCCATCACATTGTTAAGACCGACACACGACGCCGTCACATTCTTAAGACCGACACACAACGCCGTCACATTCTTAAGACCGCCACATGAAGCCGCAACAGGATTAAGACAGACACACGACGCCATCACATTCTTAAGACCGCTACACGACGCCATCACATTCTTAAGACAGACACACGACGCCGTCACAGGCTCAAGACCGCTACACGACGCCGTCACAGGCTTAAGACAGACACACGACGCCGTCACAGGCTTAAGGCAGACACACGACGCCATCACATTCTTAAGACCGCTACACGATGCCGTCACAGGCTTAAGACAGACACACAACGCCATCACATTCTTAAGACCGACACACGACGCCATCACATTCTTAAGACCGACACACGACGCCGTCACAGGCTTAAGGCAGACACACGACGCCATCACATTCTTAAGACAGACACACGACGCCGTCACAGGCTTAAGACCGCTAAACGACGCCGTCACAGGCTTAAGACAGACACACAACGCCATCACATTCTTAAGACCGACACACGACGCCATCACATTCTTAAGACCGACACACGACGCCGTCACAGGCTTAAGGCAGACACACGACGCCATCACATTCTTAAGACAGACACACGACGCCGTCACAGGCTTAACACCGCTACACGACGCCGTCACAGGCTTAAGACAGACACACGACGCCACCACATTCTTAAGACCGACACACGACGCCATCACATTCTTAAGACCGACACACGACGCCGTCACAGGCTTAAGACAGACACACGACGCCATCACATTCTTAAGACCGCTACACGACGCCGTCACAGGCTTAAGACAGACACACGACGCCATGACATTCCTAAGACCGCTACATGACGCCACCACTTTCTTAAGACAGACACACGACGCCGTCACTAGCTTAAGAGCGCTACACGACGCCGTCACAGGCTTAAGACAGACACACGACGCCATCACGTTCTTAAGACCGACACACGACGCCATCACATTCTTAAGACCGACACACGACGCCGTCACAGGCTTAAGACAGACACACGACGCCATCACATTCTTAAGACCGCTACACGACGCCGCCACAGGCTTAAGACCGACACACGACGCTGTCACATTTTTAAGACAGACACACGACGCCGTCACAGGCTTAAGACAGACACACGACGCCATCACATTCTTAAGACCGCTACACGACGCCATCACATTCTTAAGACCGCCACATGAAGCCGCAACAGGCTTAAGACGGACACACGACGCCATCACATTCTTAAGACCGCTACACGACGCCGTCACAGGCTTAAGACAGACACACGACGCCGTCACATTCTTAAGACAGACACACGACGCCGTCACAGGCTTAAGACCGCTACACGACGCCGTCACAGGCTAAAGACCGAAACACGACGCCGTCACAGTCTAAAGACCGACACACGACGCCGTCACATTCTTAAGGCCGACACACGACGCCATCACATTCTTAAGACCGACACACGACGCCGTCACAGGCTTAAGGCAGACACACGACGCCATCACATTCTTAAGACAGACACACGACGCCGTCACAGGCTTAACACCGCTACACGACGCCGTCACAGGCTTAAGACAGACACACGACGCCACCACATTCTTAAGACCGACACACGACGCCATCACATTCTTAAGACCGACACACGACGCCGTCACAGGCTTAAGACAGACACACGACGCCATCACATTCTTAAGACCGCTACACGACGCCGTCACAGGCTTAAGACAGACACACGACGCCATGACATTCCTAAGACCGCTACATGACGCCACCACTTTCTTAAGACAGACACACGACGCCGTCACTAGCTTAAGAGCGCTACACGACGCCGTCACAGGCTTAAGACAGACACACGACGCCATCACGTTCTTAAGACCGACACACGACGCCATCACATTCTTAAGACCGACACACGACGCCGTCACAGGCTTAAGACAGACACACGACGCCATCACATTCTTAAGACCGCTACACGACGCCGCCACAGGCTTAAGACCGACACACGACGCTGTCACATTTTTAAGACAGACACACGACGCCGTCACAGGCTTAAGACAGACACACGACGCCATCACATTCTTAAGACCGCTACACGACGCCATCACATTCTTAAGACCGCCACATGAAGCCGCAACAGGCTTAAGACGGACACACGACGCCATCACATTCTTAAGACCGCTACACGACGCCGTCACAGGCTTAAGACAGACACACGACGCCGTCACATTCTTAAGACAGACACACGACGCCGTCACAGGCTTAAGACCGCTACACGACGCCGTCACAGGCTAAAGACCGAAACACGACGCCGTCACAGTCTAAAGACCGACACACGACGCCGTCACATTCTTAAGGCCGACACACGACGCCGTCACATTCTTAAGACCGACACACGACGCCGTCACATGCTTAAGAGAGACACACGACGCCATCACATTCTTAAGACCGACACACGACGCCATCACATTCTTAAGACCGACACACGACGCCGTCACAGGCTTAAGACAGACACACGACGCCATCACATTCTTAAGACCGCTACACGACGCCGCCACAGGCTTAAGACCGACACACGACGCTGTCACATTTTTAAGACAGACACACGACGCCGTCACATTTTTAAGACAGACACACGACGCCGTCACAGGCTTAAGACAGACACACGACGCCGTCACATTCTTAAGACCGACACACGACGCCGTCACAGGCTTAAGACAGACACACGACGCCATCACATTCTTAAGACCGCTACACGACGCCATCACATTCTTAAGACCGCCACATGAAGCCGCAACAGGCTTAAGACGGACACACGACGCCATCACATTCTTAAGACCGCTACACGACGCCGTCACAGGCTTAAGACAGACACACGACGCTGTCACATTTTTAAGACAGACACACGACGCCGTCACATTTTTAAGACAGACACACGACGCCGTCACAGGCTTAAGACAGACACACGACGCCGTCACATTCTTAAGACCGACACACGACGCCGTCACAGGCTTAAGACAGACACACGACGCCATCACATTCTTAAGACCGCTACACGACGCCATCACATTCTTAAGACCGCCACATGAAGCCGCAACAGGCTTAAGACGGACACACGACGCCATCACATTCTTAAGACCGCTACACGACGCCGTCACAGGCTTAAGACAGACACACGACGCCGTCACGTTCTTAAGACAGACACACGACACCGTCACATTCTTAAGACCGACACACGACGCCATCACATTCTTAAGACCGACACACGACGCCGTCACAGGCTTAAGGCAGACACACGACGCCATCACATTCTTAAGACCGCTACACGATGCCGTCACAGGCTTAAGACAGACACACAACGCCATCACATTCTTAAGACCGACACACGACGCCATCACATTCTTAAGACCGACACACGACGCCGTCACAGGCTTAAGGCAGACACACGACGCCATCACATTCTTAAGACAGACACACGACGCCGTCACAGGCTTAAGACCGCTAAACGACGCCGTCACAGGCTTAAGACAGACACACAACGCCATCACATTCTTAAGACCGACACACGACGCCATCACATTCTTAAGACCGACACACGACGCCGTCACAGGCTTAAGGCAGACACACGACGCCATCACATTCTTAAGACAGACACACGACGCCGTCACAGGCTTAACACCGCTACACGACGCCGTCACAGGCTTAAGACAGACACACGACGCCATCACATTCTTAAGACCGACACACGACGCCATCACATTCTTAAGACCGACACACGACGCCGTCACAGGCTTAAGACAGACACACGACGCCATCACATTCTTAAGACCGCTACACGACGCCGTCACAGGCTTAAGACAGACACACGACGCCATGACATTCCTAAGACCGCTACATGACGCCACCACTTTCTTAAGACAGACACACGACGCCGTCACTAGCTTAAGAGCGCTACACGACGCCGTCACAGGCTTAAGACAGACACACGACGCCATCACGTTCTTAAGACCGACACACGACGCCATCACATTCTTAAGACCGACACACGACGCCGTCACAGGCTTAAGACAGACACACGACGCCATCACATTCTTAAGACCGCTACACGACGCCGCCACAGGCTTAAGACCGACACACGACGCTGTCACATTTTTAAGACAGACACACGACGCCGTCACAGGCTTAAGACAGACACACGACGCCATCACATTCTTAAGACCGCTACACGACGCCATCACATTCTTAAGACCGCCACATGAAGCCGCAACAGGCTTAAGACGGACACACGACGCCATCACATTCTTAAGACCGCTACACGACGCCGTCACAGGCTTAAGACAGACACACGACGCCGTCACATTCTTAAGACGGACACACGACGCCGTCACAGGCTTAAGACCGCTACACGACGCCGTCACAGGCTAAAGACCGAAACACGACGCCGTCACATTCTAAAGACCGACACACGACGCCGTCACATTCTTAAGGCCGACACACGACGCCGTCACATTCTTAAGACCGACACACGACGCCGTCACATGCTTAAGAGAGACACACGACGCCATCACATTCTTAAGACCGACACACGACGCCATCACATTCTTAAGACCGACACACGACGCCGTCACAGGCTTAAGACAGACACACGACGCCGTCACATTCTTAAGACCGACACACGACGCCGTCACAGGCTTAAGACAGACACACGACGCCATCACATTCTTAAGACCGCTACACGACGCCATCACATTCTTAAGACCGCCACATGAAGCCGCAACAGGCTTAAGACGGACACACGACGCCATCACATTCTTAAGACCGCTACACGACGCCGTCACAGGCTTAAGACAGACACACGACGCCGTCACGTTCTTAAGACAGACACACGACACCGTCACATTCTTAAGACCGACACACGACGCCGTCACAGGCTTAAGACAGACACACGACGCCATCACATTCTTAAGACCGACACACGACGCCGTCACACACTTAAGGCAGACACACGACGCCGTCACATTCTTAAGAGCGCCACACGACGCAATCACATTCTGACGATCCGACACACGACGTCATTACATTCTTAATATCGCCGCATGACACCATCACATTCCTAACACAGACTTGAATCGGTCAGTATGGCGCAGTATGGATTCTACGAGCTCATTATTTGGTTTGCAACACGGTAACTGGGAGTATCATATTCCCCGATTGTTGTTCAGAAATAGTTCCCGTGCAACTCGCCAAGGCACGCACATGTTGTACACGAGACACTCGCTTGGCTTCAGGTGCAATAATGCGCAGACACACTCCGCGATCTGATCGAGACCTCACGACATACTACACGAGGGATACTTATACTCTACGTCAATAGCATCAACAGTCTGTATCTGCTGCCTACCTTCCGGTTGTTTGCCTTCACTCTCTCTCTGAATTTAATGCACATATCAGAATTATATCATCAGAGGAATCTGTTGCGGGATTTTCCATGTCGTGTAACGTAATAGGGCTATAAAGTCTCGTTCGCCTAGACTTCCGGTTTACTCATTTTGGGGACAAACAAACGAAGCACGTGTTCGGAACGAGTTTAGAATCTCTGCGCACACTGGTATCCTGACTATATGTGACGTAGGCGTGACGTGTATGTTAAGCACAGAGAGAGAGACTGGGAACCAGACTATCTGCGAAAGAGCCAGGCGCCGGGTTGTGGTTCCATTGCGGAAGGCCTAGCGATGTGATTAAGAATATTTAAGAAATATAGCTGCACAAAACGGATAGACGACATATTTTTCATTCCTTTGCGCCATTTACAATCAGGAATATGTGTTACGACGGGACAACACGGCTGAGAAACTAACGTGTTTTTGCATTTTCTACGAAAACGAGGCAATACAACGCAACGTAGACTGCGCTTACGCTTCCAACGCTTCCAACAGTCTCATCGAAAGGACCACATGCCTTATGGAAAGATAAATGTCCTATCTTTAACTATATTATGATTGTATAGTTAGGAATGCTTGGACCAAAGCAAACAAAAATAGTTTCACACTCACTCGATTCTCCACGTACAAACCGGAAACAGAACCCGCGAGAACTTACAGCCCTATACCAACAACGATGGCAACAGTTATCGGTCCACTTTTTGGCAGGGTCTTTAAATAGTGCGCTTATTCGTGGAACACTACGAGAGCCAGCTCAAAGAGAATCATGGAACCAGCTGTTTGTAATGTACGCAGTCTACCATACACTCGCTGCCTTCGACTCAACCCGATAGGTTCCATTATATCTCTGTTTGTCGCCTACTTCCTCGCTGCATTTTCACACTCGCTCGCCAGAGCGGCGCTAAGGTAAATTGATAGGACAAATGCGTCGCGTATTTGTACCAATTAGTGCCGGGTACCCACGCGTGAGCCTAATAACACACGGTATCAGGTGATGAAAAAAAAAATTTACTTTCAATTATAATTTTTTTTTAATGGTACAAGATGTATTGTGCTGTATGAAATACGCAGAGAAAATTATAGTGTTGCAAGAAATTACAGCTGATTTGACCGTTTGTCAAGAATCTTGAAATTTTCCCCCGGCCGACAGCAGCGGTAAAAGCGGAGCTTGCGTAGCACCACCTAGGGAATGGGAGCTTGTCTCCCACAAGCTAACCCTAACCGCACGTGGGTCGGCGACTCGCGTCCCGCTGTGGCCATGTCTGTGAGGCCGTGGGATGAAGATCCCATGTAGGTGGTTACCCCCGGTGACTTGGCTCCACTCTCCCTTCCCTCTCCGCGATATGACCAAAAGTGGTTAAAGCCTCCTGAATATTCAATCAACCACAAGCTAACATTGGCTAGGGCAGCGAGCGTTCCTTGTAATGGTGGCCTATCGGTTGTAACTTTAATGGCGCCCCCCCCCCCGTAGTCCTAGTATTTATAAGGCAATAACGGCCACCACTTATGTCCCACGAGCCAGGCTTCATTCACTAGTAAGACAACTCTACTAAAGACGATGGAGGTGTCCATAACACCCTCAACGCATTCTATCGCAAAGTAAGCGTATTTATAGCTCAGTTTAAACATGTGGCGCATAACGTTAAATATGATTTATTCAAGGTTTTATGTATGTCGGCTTATGGGTGCCAATTATGGGATTTCTCGTCCACGGCATGTCAATCGTTTTATATAGCCTGGCGGAAGGTGATACGCAGACTATTTGATTTACCTTATCGAACTCACTCTAAATTTCTTCCAATTATGTGTAATGACCTGGCTGTTGAAGTGCAACTTCACAATTGATTTATAGTTTTCGTAAAAAGTATGCTGGTAAGTAAGAACCCTTGCACGAATTTCTGTGCACGGTTATCCTTAAAGGGAAGCAAATCCAATGGGAGTAAGAGTGTGAATTTTATATGTGACAAATATCTTATCAGTAAGTACAATTTTAGTGCTTTATCAGCCAGCCGCTTAAGGAAGCACGTCTTAAATCATTGTGATCGTGCCACGGAAGGAGATTTAATGCGTGTCAGTGCCATAAAAGAATTTTTGCAATTAAGGGCACAAAATACAGGTTCTGACGACAATGAAAGCATAACTGACATCATCGAGTATTTATGCACTGAGTAGCACAGACCTAAACGTTCCTCTGAATTTCTTTCTGTTCTGTTTTTGTTGTTGTTGTTTTTCGTTTTTTTTGTTTTTTTTTTTGTTCTCTGAATTTCTATGTTTTGCTCCTTTTTTTTTGTTCTCTGTGACTGCCATCTGTACTCCGTGTACGAATAAAGATATATATTACATAACATACCAAGTAACCTTTGATGTATAGACACCCGTGGTCTCTCCAAGCATTTAGGCATTGGTACCCGGGGACCGCGCCACGGGGCGGCCAGGGGGCGTGACCACGGGGGGTGACCGTGGGGGGCGGCCGTGGGGGGCGGCCACGCGGGGACAGTCGCCGTGGGTGGCATATCCCGGCCGTGGCCTGAGACCTGGGGGAACCATGGTAACCGCGAGGTCCGCAAAGTAAGTCCCGAGCAAGCGCCATCTAGCGGTCGTAGCGACCTCTGGTGACGAATAATCGAATCGAATTATTTGTCGGACAGTTCTTGCGCCACTCATCACAATGGGCATATTACCGTAGGTGTTATTACAGATATTTAGCTGTAATAACTCGAGGCTCCGGCCTGTGATGAAGACCTCTAAGCTTTCTCACACACACCTTAGCAACGCGTAGGCAACCATTATTAGTCTCCATCACCGAGAAATGATTCAAGTCGTTGTGGAGGTTACAGTGGTTAGTGGGGGTGGCGGGGTTGGAGCGGGGGCGGCGGAGGTGAAGTGGAGTCGAAGCGGGTCAGGGGAGGGGCGGGATGGAGTGGGTGAAGCGGGTGGTTCGAGGGTGGACCCGTGGCGGGGGTGGAGCGGTGGCAGGGTGGAGCGGGAGCGGTGGCGGGGGTGGAGCGATGGCATGGGTGGAGCGGTGGCGTGGGTGGAGTGGGGGCGGGGGTGGAGCGGTGGTGGGGGGGGGGGGAGCGGGGGTGGAGCGGTGGAGCGGGGGCGGGGGTGGAGCGCTGGCGGGGACGGAGCGATCGCGGCGGTGCAGGGCGGAGACAGAGATATTTGTGGTGGCGGGGGTGGAGCGGTAGTGCCCCGTCCACGACTCCCTACCGGTCCCGGAGGCAGAGATTACGTTATGCCAGACGAAAGCGCCACTCAACAGGGGGCAGCTGACCGTACCGCCCCCCGCCCCCCACCCCCACTAGAGTAAGTAGTCGTGCGTCAGACACTAATAAGGAGGACAGGCATTTCGACCAATTACGTGTGTCAGGGTTTCTGGGCGGCGTATCCGCCTTGATGACGAGAGCCTCCAGACAATACACACAAGTGTAAGTGGAACATTTAAATTCCCTTTGGAATAATGTCGTGCTCATGAAGGCTAACTTGGGCCAAGATGTCCCGGGGCAATGATATGAGGCGGGATGAAACGTGCCTCAGGTACATGTCGTCGTTCACTTTGTACTGCTTACTGTGTTATTCACTGATTTCCCAGAGATCCATCAAAGTACGCAAACAAACAAAAATCTAGTATAAAGAAAACACAAATCACAGGAGTAGATGGTGCATTGTTTTATGCCAATCATTTTGTCGATTAGCCTCGTTTATTGACGCAGTAACTGGTTGATAATGGCCAAATATTATTAATCTCGCCCAAGTCGGTTCCTCGATAATAGAATTGAAATGCACCCCGCCACGCATCCAAGAGCCTGGCTAGCTGTAGCCCTAGTCCACGCACGGTCGTCGGCGCGTACTCGGTGGCGCCAGGTCAAGGGTTTTCTCCAGTTGAGGCGGGTATAACTGGGGTGGCGGAAGCAGACCAAGCGGACGGTCCTCATATGCCTGTGGTAGGAAGCGCTTTGATTGCAGATTCCCTCGTACAAAAATTATTTTCGATCCCGCGCCGGCTCTTGCACAGTCGGGAGTCAGTTATACCAATTAAATTATTTCGGGTTTTCATTTCCAAGAATTACCCATTATTTGTTTCACATATAATAAACTAAAACATATAAATAGTTATGCCCAAACAGGAAATAATAGTGCTAAATATGGTCGGAAAAAGGTGTATGAAATGTTTTACCAGGAAACGAGCAGGTCGAATTCTAGGAGATCTTACTCTGGGTTCACCAGGAGTCGGGGTGAGACAGTCCAAGACCGGTATCAGAAAGCAACACACAAAGACCAGGAGATAGTATTTAGACCATAGTATTTAATTCATCCCAAAAACTCTATACAAAACATGTAGGGGATTTTCTTGCTCCCGTAAAAGACCCAAATAAGGCACACGCTAGCCCGCGAAACTAGCGCAAGAACACATCACAAAACGACAACGGGTAGTCCTTTCCTGTCAGTGCGAACGACATCGCTCACACTCCCCATGCAGCCCACTCATTGACCTCTCGCGCCCTCACATGCAAATTGACCCGAAGATGTCCTTTTTTGTGTGAAAAGGCGTTTGATTACAATGACAGATTGACGTCTATATCGGCAACATGATGATGTACCTTTCACACACAAGCAAGTGTTAATGTTTATGATATGTGATTCGAACGATAACGCACTATACATATTGAGGAATTAGCAAACACCCCACGAACACACCACATACCGTGATACAATAAACACCTTAAAATCCGATTATGTATTATAACGCAGTATTGAAATGTGATGAAATGGCATATCCAGTAAATAAAAAAAAAATCTCTTTAAGGAAGGCGTATTTATATATATATTACTGACAACCGAATGCACGTATTGGGTAACGGAAATGTAAGAGAAATAACACATGTAAAAAAATTAAATACGAATTAAGACAAAAACTAAAAAAAACGTGCAAGTTCAAGAAAACATCACAAATTGTTTGATCAAAGTATAAACACGTTCATATCATGGAGCAATTGCCTTCGAGCAGCGCCAGAATGCAAGGCAGATTTTGATTGGTTAATTGATTGGTTGCTGTCAGCATGGCAGCCAATGAGCGGCGCGCACATGTGAAGCTGGGCCTCGTGTTGATACAGCACGACTCTGTCTGGACCACCCCCAGTGTAGCACCATCACACCAGGAAACGGCCTGTCCACCGTCACCAGGCGCCACCTAGCGAGCAAACTCGGCCACTGAGAGTGTCTACGCGGTTGGCGGTCATCAATTTATCTCACATCGGACAATCTGGACAATCGTGAGGCCAAAGATACACACAACTTGTGTCTGTACACAACGATAAAAATGTTATTTACATAAACACCACCAACGAAATGGTCTTTTCAGGTTTGATATAAAAACAACGAGTGCTAAATAACCTTACGCGGAGACGTAAACGGCGATTAATCTAAGACATTAAATTCACGCTTAGCAATGTTACACACGCATTAACAGGAATAGCACAACTACCCGCAATGTTACGCACGCATTGACAGGAATAGCACAACTACCCGCAATGTTACGCACGCATTGACAGGAATAGCACAACTACCCGCAATGTTACGCACGCACTGACACGAATAGCACAACTACCCGCAATGTTACGCACGCATTGACACAAATAGCACAACTACCCGCAATGTTACGCACGCATTGACACGAATAGCACAACTACCCGCAATGTTACGCACGCATTGAGACGAATAGCACAACTACCCGCAATGTTACGCACGCACTGACACGAATAGCACACCTACCCGCAATGTTACGCACACATTGACACGAATAGCACAACTACCCGCAATGTTACGCACGCATTGACACGAATAGCACAACTACCCGCAATGTTACGCACGCATTGACTCGAATAACACAACTACCCGCAATGTTACGCACGCATTGACACGAATAGCACAACTACCCGCAATGTTACGCACGCATTGAAACGAATAGCACAACTACCCGCAACGTTACGCACGCATTGACACGAATAGCACAACTACCCGCAATGTTACGCACGCGTAAGTAACCCTATAAAAAACTTGTTTCACACCAGTCAAAAATCTCGTCCAGTTCTCGGCCGAAAGTGTACATTTAGTAACTTAGTAGCACGAGGTCTCGTCGAGTTATCGGCCATCAGATTACGTTAAGCCATCTGGTAACACAAACTCTCGTCGAGTTCTCGGCCCTCGATTTACGTTAAGCCATCTGGTAACACAAGCTCTCGTGGAGATTTCGGCTATCATCAATCTTAAACAAGTCGAACGTTCTGTGCAATGCTTTTCTATACACATTATTTAAGCGTCCGACATACACATCCATCTCGCCAGAATCATACATATTCAAACAATAATAGTCCCACACAACAATGATCCACCTAACATAAATATTGTTGTACACAATAGTAAATCAACAGACATACATATTGTTGCATACAATGAATCACCAGACATATATATTGTTGCATACAATGAACCACCAGACATACATATTGTTGTACACAAGTGAATCACCAGACATACATAGTTTTGCACACATAATGAATCATCAGACAAACATATTGTTTTAGACAATAGTGAATCATCAGTCAAACATATTGTACCCAATAGTGAATCACCAGATATACATATTGTTGTACACAATCATGAGTCACCAGATATCCCTCTCTCTATATCTAGACAAAGTGGAATGGTATAAGACCAGACGTTACAGCGCGTGCGTAATTTACAAAGCAAACAGGTTCTCCTTTTAAATAATGACGTAATACCAAAGACCGTTAGTGACGTCATATACCTCTCACGCTCATCACACACGCAGAAATTACGAATGAAAGACACAACAGACAGTTAGGCGAGCGAAGTTGCATTCTCCTCCTCGTACAGTGGCGCCCCCAGTCGCCGTTTTGTTGAAGTGGCCTATCCTCTCGGGTCCCGCCGTCAGTATGATAGTTTCACCACTAGTCATGAAGTACCAGTCTCATTCACAAGACAAACTATTTGCGAGCGCTAAGCACAT
Source organism: Arenicola marina (assembly GCA_964019135.1). NCBI lineage: Eukaryota > Metazoa > Annelida > Polychaeta > Arenicolidae > Arenicola > Arenicola marina. The sequence continues at coordinate 18,783,358 of OZ025248.1, read as the reverse complement.
CTTGTCAAAAAATGTTGCATCAGACTGAAATGTGCCAGACAAAGTGTACACGGCAATGTACAATGTGCTTGAACATTGTGGCAGAATGAATTAGGCAACAAGTTAACATTCGGGCCATACCTGCGCCGGTGTAACAGCGCTAATAAGGTACGTTAAGTATCAGGACCTACACATACAGTAATAACGGTATTGCAGCGCACGCCACAGTGGTGCTATGCCATCTCGCCGTACATTAACACTTACAGCAACACATTTAATGAGCATATAAAACAAGTGTTTCCCTTTAACCATCGCATGAAGCTTAACCTAACGATTGAGAGGTATTTCAGGAAAGCGGACTACATATTATTTCTCCGCATCGTTAATTTCATTCTTGATGCATTGATCATGAAAGGAACAAGTCCCCCGACCCCCTCCGCCCCCCCACCAAACGGTGAAGTCGAATGACGTAACTCTCTCCAAACATACACGAACATGTACGCCTTGATGGAAGTATCATACTTCTAAGTCTAACACTATCTATTATCGCCCACACGGTGGAAGCCATGTCCCGCCATTAGCCATTGAGAAGCCCGCTCGTGACGTCACGCGTGCGCTTGGGCAACACTTCCGCATTAATGCCATTGGCTCGGTCGGTGTATGTACCGGTGCGCCCTCCCCCCTCCCCCCAGTCCCCACCCTCTTCCGCCCGCTAACACCCACCCTATCCCCACGACCAGGAACCCCAACCCTCCCCCTATGACAAGACTCACCAGATCCACTTTGAGGAACATCGTCTTTCCGTCACGCGGTTTGAGGGGACAATGGTCATCGCTATTGAGATCCCCTTCCATTACTAATAACATAACTAGGCGCAAACATGACTTGTTGCATTATGAAGACCTGGAGCCCGTCAGTACACACAGTAAGCTGGACTTGGTCGCCACTGTAGCATTATTTATTGCTTGGCCAATGCTGAGCACTCACACAGAATATAAAAGAAAACTACCACGACACGTTATTGGCACCGATGCCCCATGCAAGCACACAATTACTGGAATCACAGAAACTTGAATATGGATCCAATATAAGATATATCTGATGAGATGTACAGACATCATCTCACCAGAGACTCCCACTCTGTACCCTCTGGAAGTGCTGACAGAGGGTAGCTAGCTCAGGGTTGTACAGACTGACTGACACACAGACATCATCCCACCAGAGACTCCCACTCTGTACCCCCTGGTAGTGCTGACAGAGGGTAGCTAGCTCAGGGTTGTACAGACTGACTGACACACAGACATCATCCCACCAGAGACTCCCACTCTGTACCCTCTGGTAGTGCTGACAGAGGGTAGCTAGCTCAGGGTTGTACAGACTGACTGACACACAGATATCATCCACCAGAAGCTCCCACTCTGTACCCCCTGGTAGTGCTGACAGAGGGTAGCTAGCTCAGGGTTGTACAGACTGACTGACACACAGACATCATCCCACCAGAGACTCCCACTCTGTACCCTCTGGTAGTGCTGACAGAGGGTAGCTAGCTCAGGGTTGTACAGACTGCCTGACGCACAAACATCATCCCACCAGAGACTCCCACTCTGTACCCTCTGGTAGTGCTGACAGAGGGTAGCTAGCTCAGGGTTGTACAGACTGACTGACACACAGACATCATCCCACCAGAGACTCCCACTCTGTACCCCCTGGTAGTGCTGACAGAGGGTAGCTAGCTCAGGGTTGTACAGACTGACTGACACACAGACATCATCCCACCAGAGACTCCCACTCTGTACCCTCTGGAAGTGCTGACAGAGGGTAGCTAGCTCAGGGTTGTACAGACTGACTGACACACAGACATCATCCCACCAGAGACTCCCACTCTGTACCCCCTGGTAGTGCTGACAGAGGGTAGCTAGCTCAGGGTTGTACAGACTGACTGACACACAGACATCATCCCACCAGAGACTCCCACTCTGTACCCTCTGGTAGTGCTGACAGAGGGTAGCTAGCTCAGGGTTGTACAGACTGACTGACACACAGATATCATCCACCAGAGACTCCCACTCTGTACCCCCTGGTAGTGCTGACAGAGGGTAGCTAGCTCAGGGTTGTACAGACTGACTGACACACAGACATCATCCCACCAGAGACTCCCACTCTGTACCCTCTGGTAGTGCTGACAGAGGGTAGCTAGCTCAGGGTTGTACAGACTGCCTGACGCACAAACATCATCCCACCAGCGACTCCCACTCTGTACCCTCTGGTAGTGCTGACAGAGGGTAGCTAGCTCAGGGTTGTACAGACTGACTGACACACAGACATCATCCCACCAGAGACTCCCACTCTGTACCCCCTGGTAGTGCTGACAGAGGGTAGCTAGCTCAGGGTTGTACAGACTGACTGACACACAGACATCATCCCACCAGAGACTCCCACTCTGTACCCTCTGGTAGTGCTGACAGAGGGTAGCTAGCTCAGGGTTGTACAGACTGCCTGACGCACAAACATCATCCCACCAGAGACTCCCACTCTGTACCCTCTGGTAGTGCTGACAGAGGGTAGCTAGCTCAGGGTTGTACAGACTGACTGACACACAGACATCATCCCACCAGAGACTCCCACTCTGTACCCTCTGGTAGTGCTGACAGAGGGTAGCTAGCTCAGGGTTGTACAGACTGCCTGACGCACAAACATCATCCCACCAGAGACTCCCACTCTGTACCCTCTGGTAGTGCTGACAGAGGGTAGCTAGCTCAGGGTTGTACAGACTGACTGACACACAGACATCATCCCACCAGAGACTCCCACTCTGTACCCCCTGGTAGTGCTGACAGAGGGTAGCTAGCTCAGGGTTGTACAGACTGACTGACACACAGACATCATCCCACCAGAGACTCCCACTCTGTACCCCCTGGTAGTGCTGACAGAGGGTAGCTAGCTCAGGGTTGTACAGACTGACTGACACACAGACATCATCCCACCAGAGACTCCCACTCTGTACCCTCTGGTAGTGCTGACAGAGGGTAGCTAGCTCAGGGTTGTACAGACTGACTGACACACAGACATCATCCCACCAGACTCCCACTCTGTACCCTCTGGTAGTGCTGAGAGAGGGTAGCTAGCTCAGGGTTGTACAGACTGACTGACACACAGACATCATCCCACCAGAGACTCCCACTCTGTACCCCCTGGTAGTGCTGACAGAGGGTAGCTAGCTCAGGGTTGTACAGACTGACTGACACACAGACATCATCCCACCAGACTCCCACTCTGTACCCTCTGGTAGTGCTGAGAGAGGGTAGCTAGCTCAGGGTTGTACAGACTGACTGACACACAGACATCATCCCACCAGACTCCCACTCTGTACCCTCTGGTAGTGCTGACAGAGGGTAGCTAGCTCAGGGTTGTACAGACTGACTGACACACAGACATCATCCCACCAGAGACTCCCACTCTGTACCCCCTGGTAGTGCTGACAGAGGGTAGCTAGCTCAGGGTTGTACAGACTGACTGACACACAGACATCATCCCACCAGAGACTCCCACTCTGTACCCTCTGGTAGTGCTGACAGCGGGTAGCTAGCTCAGGGTTGTACAGACTGACTGACACACAGACATCATCCCACCAGAGACTCCCACTCTGTACCCTCTGGTAGTGCTGAGAGAGGGTAGCTAGCTCAGGGTTGTACAGACTGACTGACACACAGACATCATCCCACCAGAGACTCCCAATCTGTACCCTCTGGTAGTGCTGACAGAGGGTAGCTAGCTCAGGGTTGTACAGACTGACTGACACACAGACATCATCCCACCAGAGACTCCCACTCTGTACCCTCTGGTAGTGCTGACAGAGGGTAGCTAGCTCAGGGTTGTACAGACTGACTGACACACAGACATCATCCCACCAGAGACTCCCACTCTGTACCCCCTGGTAGTGCTGACAGAGGGTAGCTAGCTCAGGGTTGTACAGACTGACTGACACACAGACATCATCCCACCAGACTCCCACTCTGTACCCTCTGGTAGTGCTGAGAGAGGGTAGCTAGCTCAGGGTTGTACAGACTGACTGACACACAGACATCATCCCACCAGAGACTCCCACTCTGTACCCCCTGGTAGTGCTGACAGAGGGTAGCTAGCTCAGGGTTGTACAGACTGACTGACACACAGACATCATCCCACCAGACTCCCACTCTGTACCCTCTGGTAGTGCTGAGAGAGGGTAGCTAGCTCAGGGTTGTACAGACTGACTGACACACAGACATCATCCCACCAGACTCCCACTCTGTACCCTCTGGTAGTGCTGAGAGAGGGTAGCTAGCTCAGGGTTGTACAGACTGACTGACACACAGACATCATCCCACCAGAGACTCCCACTCTGTACCCCCTGGTAGTGCTGACAGAGGGTAGCTAGCTCAGGGTTGTACAGACTGACTGACACACAGACATCATCCCACCAGAGACTCCCACTCTGTACCCTCTGGTAGTGCTGACAGAGGGTAGCTAGCTCAGGGTTGTACAGACTGACGCCAAGAAAACACACCCTCAACACGGCACCTGACGTGACGCCGGATTCTATATTATGTATAACATGATGTTATACGGGATATCCTCTGCCAATAAAGATGCTGACGCCGCCGACAAATGGGGGGGGGGGGGGGGGAGGGGGGGGGGTGGCAAGGCCACGAAACAGCAACACGACAGGTTTCGGGTCGTAATATCATGGGTGAGTGGCGGGGGAGCGGCATAGGGGGGGGGGGGCTTAGTCGACTAAAGGTGAGGAGGAGGGAGGACGGCCAAGAGGAGAGGGTGGACGGTGAGTAGGTGCATCAGTAGCCTGTCGGCGGTAGCTGTGAGAGGGTGGGTGGGTGGGTGAGCGGTAAGTGGATTCATCAGGATCCTGCCGGCGGTAGCTGTGATCGCTGCACCATCTTGTAGGACTTGGGCATGAACTTGGCGTAGGGCGACTCGGACCCGACCAACAGGACAGTGTTGCCCTTGTAGGTGAACCTGCAACCATGACACACACCACTCAGCAAGGGAGATATTATTATGTAACATTATTATTATGTAACATTGTTATTATTATTATGTAACATTATTGTTATGTAACATTATTATTATGTAACATTATTATTATTATTATTATTATCTGTCAGTAAGGACAATAATCGATGAGATATTGTACTTGTAAGAGATGGCCCCGGTATACACACACCCTGCCGCACGGCGTCGTCCTCGCGACCCTCCTTCTCGCGACATCCCGCGTGCCCAGATCTCGCGATAACGTGACTTACCTGAGCAGTCCGTTGTGCAGACCACGTGGTCGGTACCCCTCCACGTGGAAGAGCTTGAAGCAGCGTGTGAGCGCGGACAGCACGGTGAAGTCCGAGGCCGCCTGCTGCTCGTAGTACACCGACAGGCTCTTCCTGCAAGAGAGCAGCCTCCCGCCGTTAGATCAGCACAATAATAACTGGATACAGTATAAAACTGGCCTAAAGAGAGAGAGAGAGGGGGTGGGGGGGGGGGGGTGGAAGAGGCAGACTGACTCTGCAGTCTCGGGGAAGGGTTACAGGCGGGGAGGGGGGGCTGACCCTGTCGTCTCGGGGATGTAGAAGGGTTACAGGGTGGGGGGGGGGGTAGGGGGGCTGACCCTGCGGTCTCGGGGAAGGGTTACAGAGGGGGGCGGGGGGGGTAGGCACACTCACCCTGCCGTCTCGGGGATGTAGAAGGGTTACAGGGTGGGGGGGGGGGGTAGGGGGGCTCACCCTGCGGTCTCGGGGAAGGGTTACAGAGGGGGGGGGGTGGTAGGCACGCTTACCCTGCCGTCTCGAGGATATAGAAGGGTTACAGAGGAGTGGGGGTAGGGGGGCTCACCCTGCCGTCTCGGGGATGTAGAAGGGTTACAGAGGAGGGGGGGGGGGGGGGGTAGGCACGCTTACCCTGCCGTCTCGGGGATGTAGAAGCCCAGGCCGCGCCCCTGCAGACAGTCCGCCACGTTGGCTGTGTCCAGGGCGGCGCTGGCCCGCAGCAGCTCGCTTAGCTCCTCCTCGTACTTGTACTTGGTCAGGTTGTCCGCGTTCGTCAGCTTCGGCCTGGCCTCCCTGGGTGAAGGACGGGGGGGGGGGGGGGGGCACAATCATTAGTATGTCGATGACAAGACGGGCATGTTGACGTCATATTGTGCAGTATCGGTAGTGATATAAGATATAGAAGATAAACAAAATCTATCAGATACGATCTTCTTAACGGGCCACACAACCTTATAAATGACTATATTCAACATGAGTTATTATCGTTATCAGGTGCGTTTTGCTTTAGTATAACACATCTTAAAGGGAAGTTAGTCTCAATGGGAAAGCCGAGAGCCACGATCCGGGGTAGGTCACACCATCTATGACATTAAACACGTGTAAGCAACATTCGTCAACAGGGGGAGGAATGTGGAACAGCCACTGACAGGTTGTTGACGCGGTCCCTGTAGAATTGAGAGGGGGGGGGCGGTAGAATGGAATAGCCGAATTGAGAGGGGGGGCGGTAGAATGGAATAGCCAGACTCACAGGTTGGTGACACGGTCCCTGTAGAAGTGAGAGGGGAGGGGCGGTAGAATGGACTAGCCAGACTCACAGGTTGGTGACGCGGTCCCTGTTGAAGTGAGGGGGGGCGTAGAATGGAATAGCCAGACTCACAGGTTGGTGACGCGGTCCCTGTTGAAGAGTTCCTTCAGGAAGTCGGCCATTTCCGAGAGCCCCTCGTAGGGCCGGCGATAGACACGTGACACATCGGGAACAATCATCTCCTTGCCGCCCAGCTTACGGCCGAACCACGACTCCCAGGACCTGGAAAACACACCGCACACTCAAACAACCATAAAACGCCAATCAGTCGGACTCGGTAAACAAGCTAACGCGGTAACCAGCCAGTAAACAGAAAGACTTGCGCTCTAGTTTGTCTCTAGTTTACCTCTTGAGACAACATTCGTTCATGTGTCCCTTCATGTGCTCGTCATAGAATGCCTTCTTGAGGAGGAAGCCGAGGCCGGGGAAGGTGTCCACGCGGTACGCCAGGCCCGGGTTGGTCGAGAAGCCCTGGTAACCTGCAGCGACAACACCAGATCAACGGGCTGCCCACAGAACAGGCCACTCGGCTGACAGTCCTCACAGCATACAGAACATACAGAACCAGAATATCACAGGAAAGCTCTCAGAACTGATTAACAAGAGATGAATGGACGATCTTGGGTCTACAGTGGTCGTGCACTTAACCCACTGGGCCATCAGGGGGGCTGGTCAATCCTCCTACCACCCCCCCCCCCCTACCTCCCACACCATCGGACGGGGGGGGGTGTCTGTCCCGTCAGCCCACGTCTAGCCACTATAGCGGCTCGTCAGTCCGCCTCCCCCCCGCCCCGATCTCCCACACCATCGTTCTGCCTGAGGGGATACCTATCATCATTTGCCAACATAACATATCGGTGACGAAATAGAAATAGCTCTGTGCGCACTCTTTGAATGTTACCAGGTAACAACCAGGTCCCTACCCCCCCCCCCCCCACACACACCCCTCCCCACCCCTTTCCGGTGAGCCCGCCCCCACATCTCCCGCCCCCGCTTAATCAACGATGCACCCCTCCCCCACAGTACCCACCCCCTGAGTGACAGTATCGCCTCCCCAAGTGACAGTACCGCCCTGTCTCCCCACCAAGTCACAGTACCCCCTCCCACCCCCCACCCCCCCAGGCGACAGTCGAAACGACATACATCCGGTGTCATTATGCCAGGCCTGAAAGCTGAAGGTCGGAAGTAGGATTTAGGGTCGCCTTCCTGTGTCGGGGACTCCGCGCCACAGGTCTACTCGTATCTATCATTACCCCGCAGATCGGAGACAAATAACCCAGGCAGACCACTTGACAACGCCACCACAACGGCGCCACCGCAACGGCGCCACTCCCACGGCGCCACCCCATCGGCGCCACCCTAATGGCACCACTCCCACGGCGCCACCCTAACGGTGCCACCCCAACGGCACCCCCCCAAAGGCGCCACCTCAATGGCGCCAGCCGAACAGCACCACCCCAACGCGGCCAGGCCAACGGCGCCACCCTAACGCCGCCACCCCAATGGCGCCACCTCAATGGCGCCAGCCCAACAGCACCACCCGAACGCGGCCAGGCCAACGGCGCCACCCGAAAGGCGCCACCCCACCGGCGCCACCCCGACGGCGCCACCCTAACGGCGCCACCCAACCGGCGCCACCCCGACGGCGCCAGCCCCACGGCGCCAGCCCAACGGTGCCACCCCAACGGCACCACCCTAACGGCACCACCCCAACGGCACCACGCCAACGGCACCACTGGAATTGTGCTTCCGCGCAAATGGTCACCTGCACCACTGTAGACAGTGTATGGAGTGTACGGGATCACGATATCGATCATTTAGTTAGGCTTGAGTAATACGTGGGCTATGACAGTCTCTCATTCCAATGTACGATATGGGCCTCCTTATTATGTTGATATGTAGACAGTGGTGCAGGCTACAGGTGCAGCGCGTCCACCGGCGAAGAGAGCCACCCTCTTTGTACAGGTTACTCATTCACTCGTTAACAACACACTCCACCAATTATTAAGCATAGCAGATTCAAACATAATTGAGCGTTTTAACACAAGTATAGTTATTTGACAAACACGGCCGTCCGGCCACATATCAACATAATAAGGAGGTCCATATCGTACATTGGAATGAGAGACTGTCATAGCCCACGTATTACTCAAGCCTAACTAAATGATCGATATCGTGATCCCATACACTCCAAGCGGAAATTTGATCGTCGTACAAAAACACAACATTTAATTACTTATTATATTCAATAATATATAAAATTATTTTATTTTATGACTATAATCATTTCTATCAATTTTCTTTTCCTTTATTTGCCGGATACCCTGTGTGGACTGACCGTTCTCGTTGAAGGCCGACACGCCTATGATGGAGTCGTCGGAGTTGGCGGCCGTGAGGCACTGAGACATGAAGTACAGGAAGTCCGGCCCCAGGATCACCTCCTCCTCCAGCACCAACACGTGCTTCTGGAACACCAACCATCTTCCATCAGCATAGCTCACGTATTACTCACGCATACAATCTATTAATTATAATCGATTTCGTGGCTAGCCCGTCAGGGCATCATGTCACCGTCATCATGTAACCATGCCAGTCCGTCACGGCCCAACATCATGTAAACATGCCAGCCCGTCACGGCCCAGGCATCTCGTAACCATGCCAGACCGTCACGGCCCAGTCATCGTATAACCATGCCAGCCCGTCATGGCCCAGTCACCATGTAACCATGCCAGCCCGTCACGGCCCAGTCACCATGTAACCATGCCAGCCCGTCACGGCCCAGTCACCATGTAACCATGCCAAGGTGTTACAGCGTCCTACACACCAACATTATACCTTCTATGAACGTATTCTTCTGGCAGACACATACATCAGATATAGATATACCATCAGTGAGGAATCAATCTCGTATGCATAAAGTATCACGTAACATGACAGGGTGAGATGAGATGAGAAGCAGAACACCGACTGACCGCTTCAGGGAAGAGTTCCCACACTTTCTCCAGGGCCTTCTCCACTTGATCTGAAAACCAAAATGGGTGTATGTCATATATATATATATTATAAATAAATAGTATTCATTATAATTAGTGATGAAACAATTGCTAATTCTTTATGATTGTTATTAATAACAAAAGCTGTCATTATTAAAACAATTATTGTAATTATTAAAAACAATCCATTTTGTGTCTAATATGATTAGAGTTGTTATATTATAAGTAAGCTTGTTAAAAACGAACAGCAATATAATTATAGGTTTTTCTTTTTATTAGTATTTTATTTATTACATGGAGATAAGAGGTTCTGTGAGCGACTTACACACGTATTTCGTGCTGCCAACCATCTTGGCAGTCTTGAAGTTGAACAGCTCGGCCAGGGCGGCGGGCTCGTCAAACTTCTCGTCATACATGACCTGGCAGCAACCAAACACATGTCATTATATGGTGCAGAACACACACAACCGTCGAGTAATAAATCCCCCAAACGCCGTTTTGGCCTGTTATGTTGTTATCAGCGGTAGATGCGATTACAATATTTTTTTATAGTACGAGAGATGTCACAAAAAGTACAAATATACAGGCATGCAAATCAGTTATAAGTCAAGACCTGTCTTTAATGCATACATCTATTGTTTCCTCGGTGTTTTGCCGGTAAGGACCTGCGGACCGTGAGCAGGAGGTCATTATTGTACCAGAGCGGGTCATTGTAGTTCGGTCACAATAATGACCCCTCGCTCACATACTCCATGCCATCGCCGCCTCCTCGGAGGAAACAATAGAAGTATGCATTAAGCCATTAAGCCATTGGGATCTCACAACTTCTCGGCTACGCATCGAAGTTCTTCGATCCCAATAATGACCTACAACTCATTCCTTATCTGATACGACATTATCGGTAGTTTATTGGTACATTGGTTTATTGGAACTGACCACTGAACTCGGTGACCATGGCGACTATTGAACTCCTACCACGGTGACCATGGCGACTATTGAACTCATACCACGGTGACCATGACGACCATTGAACTCATACTCACGGTGACCATCTGTGGACTTATTCCCGGGTTCATGATGAGGGTTTCCAGCTGCATCCTCACGGCATTATGGTTCAAACCTTAAACCCACAAAACACACAGGCCTATGAAATAAACCTCAACATATCCATATACAGGATTATATATACATATACATATATATATCAGGATTATCGAGCGGAAGGGTCGGTACCTGGGTTAACCAGGATTATTGAGCGGAAGGGTCGGTACCTGGGATAACCAGGATTATTGAGCGGAAGGGTCGGTGCCTGGGATAACAAGGATTAGTGAGCGGAAGGGTCGGTACCTTGGATAACAAGGATTATTGAGCGGAAGGGTCGGTACCTGGGATAGCCAGGTTTATTGAGCGGAGGGGTCGGTGCCTGGGATAACAAGGATTATTGAGCGGAAGGGTCGGTGCCTGGGATAACCAGGTTTATTGAGCGGAAGGGTCGGTGCCTGGGATAACAAGGATTATTGAGCGGAAGGGTCGGTGCATGGGATAACAAGGATTATTGAGCGGAAGGGTCGGTACCTGGGATAACCAGGATTATTGAGCGGAGGGGTCGGTACCTGGGATAACAAGGATTAGTGAGCGGAGGGGTCGGTACCTGGGATAACAAGGATTAGTGAGCGGAGGGGTCGGTACCTGGGATAACCAGGATTATTGAGCGGAAGGGTCGGTGCCTGGGATAACCAGGATTATTGAGCGGAGGGGTCGGTGCCTGGGATAACAAGGATTATTGAGCGGAGGGGTCGGTACCTGGGATAACAAGGATTATTGAGCGGAAGGGTCGGTACCTGGGATAACCAGGATTATTGAGCGGAAGGGTCGGTGCCTGGGATAACCAGGATTATTGAGCGGAAGGGTCGGTGCCTGGGATAACAAGGATTATTGAGCGGAAGGGTCGGTACCTGGGATAACAAGGATTATTGAGCGGAGGGATCGGTACCTGGGATAACCAGAATTATTGAGCGGAAGGGTCGGTGCCTGGGATAACAAGGATTATTGAGCGGAGGGGTCGGTGCCTGGGATAACAAGGATTAGTGAGCGGAAGGGTCGGTACCTGGGATAACAAGGATTATTGAGCGGAAGGGTCGGTGCCTGGGATAACCAGGTTTATTGAGCGGAGGGGTCGGTACCTGGGATAACCAGGATTATTGAGCGGAAGGGTCGGTACCTGGGATAACAAGGATTATTGAGCGGAGGGGTCGGTACCTGGGATAACAAGGATTATTGAGCGGAGGGGTCGGTGCCTGGGATAACCAGGTTTATTGAGCGGAGGGGTCGGTACCTGGGATAACCAGGATTATTGAGCGGAAGGGTCGGTACCTGGGATAACAAGGATTATTGAGCGGAGGGGTCGGTACCTGGGATAACCAGGATTATTGAGCGGAGGGGTCGGTGCCTGGGAGAACCAGGGTTATTGAGCGGAGGGGTCGGTACCTGGGATAACCAGGTTTATTGAGCGGAGAGGTCGGTACCTGGGATAACCAGGATTATTGAGCGGAGGGGTCGGTGCCTGGGATAACCAGGGTTATTGAGCGGAGGGGTCGGTACCTGGGATGACAAGGATTAGTGAGCGGAAGGGTCGGTACCTTGGATAACAAGGATTTATGAGCGGAGGGGTCGGTACCTGGGATAACAAGGATTAGTGAGCGGAAGGGTCGGTACCTGGGATAACAAGGATTATTGAGCGGAGGGGTCGGTGCCTGGGATAACCAGGATTATTGAGCGGATGGGTCGGTACCTAGGATAACAAGGATTATTGAGCGGATGGGTCGGTACCTAGGATAACCAGGATTATTGAGCGGAAGGGTCGGTGCCTGGGATAACCAGGATTATTGAGCGGAGGGGTCGGTACCTGGGATAACCAGGTTTATTGAGCGGAAGGGTCGGTACCTAGGATAACCAGGATTATTGAGCGGAAGGGTCGGTGCCTGGGATAACCAGGATTATTGGGGGGAGCGGTCGGTGCCTGGGATAACCAGGATTATTGAGCGGAGGGGTCGGTGCCTGGGATAACCAGGTTTATTGAGCGGAGGGGTCGGTACCTGGGATAACAAGGATTATTGAGCGGAGGGGTCGGTACCTGGGATAACCAGGTTTATTGAGCGGAAGGGTCGGTACCTGGGATAACCAGGATTATTGAGCGGAGGGGTCGGTGCCTGGGATAACCAGGATTATTGAGCGGAGGGGTCGGTGCCTGGGATAACCAGGATTATTGAGCGGAGGGGTCGGTACCTGGGATAACCAGGATTAGTGAGCGGAGGGGTCGGTACCTGGGATAACAAGGATTATTGAGCGGAGGGGTCGGTGCCTGGGATAACCAGGATTATTGAGCGGAGGGGTCGGTACCTGGGATAACAAGGATTAGTGAGCGGAGGGGTCGGTACCTGGGATAACCAGGATTATTGAGCGGAGGGGTCGGTGCCTGGGATAACCAGGATTATTGAGCGGAGGGGTCGGTACCTGGGATAACCAGGATTATTGAGAGGAGGGGTCGGTGCCTGGGATAACAAGGATTATTGAGCGGAGGGGTCGGTACCTGGGATAACCAGGATTATTGAGAGGAGGGGTCGGTGCCTGGGATAACCAGGATTATTGAGCGGAGGGGTCGGTACCTGGGATAACCAGGTTTATTGAGCGGAGGGGTCGGTACCTGGGATAACCAGGATTATTGAGCGGAGGGGTCGGTGCCTGGGATAACCAGGATTATTGAGCGGAGGGGTCGGTACCTGGGATAACCAGGATTATTGAGAGGAGGGGTCGGTGCCTGGGATAACAAGGATTAGTGAGCGGAAGGGTCGGTACCTGGGATAACAAGGATTATTGAGCGGAAGGGTCGGTGCCTGGGATAACCAGGTTTATTGAGCGGAGGGGTCGGTACCTGGGATAACCAGGATTATTGAGAGGAGGGGTCGGTGCCTGGGATAACAAGGATTATTGAGCGGAGGGGTCGGTACCTGGGATAACCAGGATTATTGAGCGGAGGGGTCGGTACCTGGGATAACCAGGATTATTGAGAGGAGGGGTCGGTGCCTGGGATAACCAGGATTATTGAGCGGAGGGGTCGGTACCTGGGATAACCAGGATTATTGAGAGGAGGGGTCGGTGCCTGGGATAACAAGGATTATTGAGCGGAGGGGTCGGTACCTGGGATAACCAGGATTATTGAGAGGAGGGGTCGGTGCCTGGGATAACCAGGATTATTGAGCGGAGGGGTCGGTACCTGGGATAACCAGGTTTATTGAGCGGAGGGGTCGGTACCTAGGATAACCAGGATTATTGAGCGGAGGGGTCGGTGCCTGGGATAACCAGGATTATTGAGCGGAGGGGTCGGTGCCTGGGATAACCAGGATTATTGAGCGGAGGGGTCGGTACCTGGGATAGCCAGGTTTATTGAGCGGAGGGGTCGGTACCTGGGATAACAAGGATTATTGAGCGGAGGGGTCGGTACCTGGGATAACAAGGATTAGTGAGCGGAAGGGTCGGTACCTGGGATAACAAGGATTATTGAGCGGAGGGGTCGGTGCCTGGGATAACCAGGATTATTGAGCGGAGGGGTCGGTACCTGGTATAACAAGGATTATTGAGCGGAAGGTTCGGTACCTGGGATAACAAGGATTATTGAGCGGAGGGGTCGGTACCTGGGATAACAAGGACTATTGAGCGGAAGGGTCGGTACCTGGAATAACAAGGATTATTGAGCGGAAGGGTCGGTACCTGGGTTAACCAGGATTATTGAGCGGAAGGGTCGGTACCTTGGATAACAAGGATTATTGAGCGGAAGGGTCGGTACCTGGGATGACAAGGATTATTGGGGGGAGCGGTCGGTGCTTGGAATAACAAGGATTATTGAGCGGAGGGGTCGGTACCTGGGATGACAATGATTATTGAGCGGAAGGGTCGGTACCTGGGATAACCAGGATTATTGAGCGGATGGGTCGGTACCTAGGATAACAAGGATTATTGAGCGGATGGGTCGGTACCTAGGATAACCAGGATTATTGAGCGGAAGGGTCGGTGCCTGGGATAACCAGGATTATTGAGCGGAGGGGTCGGTACCTGGGATAACCAGGTTTATTGAGCGGAAGGGTCGGTACCTAGGATAACCAGGATTATTGAGCGGAAGGGTCGGTGCCTGGGATAACCAGGATTATTGGGGGGAGCGGTCGGTGCCTGGGATAACCAGGATTATTGAGCGGAGGGGTCGGTGCCTGGGATAACCAGGTTTATTGAGCGGAGGGGTCGGTACCTGGGATAACAAGGATTATTGAGCGGAGGGGTCGGTACCTGGGATAACCAGGTTTATTGAGCGGAGGGGTCGGTACCTGGGATAACCAGGATTATTGAGAGGAGGGGTCGGTGCCTGGGATAACCAGGGTTATTGAGCGGAGGGGTCGGTACCTGGGATAACCAGGATTATTGAGCGGAGGGGTCGGTGCCTGGGATAACCAGGATTATTGAGCGGAGGGGTCGGTGCCTGGGATAACCAGGATTATTGAGCGGAGGGGTCGGTACCTGGGATAGCCAGGTTTATTGAGCGGAGGGGTCGGTACCTGGGATAACAAGGATTATTGAGCGGAGGGGTCGGTACCTGGGATAACCAGGTTTATTGAGCGGAGGGGTCGGTACCTGGGATAACCAGGATTATTGAGCGGAGGGGTCGGTACCTGGGATAACCAGGTTTATTGAGCGGAGGGGTCGGTACCTGGGATAACCAGGATTATTGAGCGGAGGGGTCGGTGCCTGGGATAACCAGGATTATTGAGCGGAGGGGTCGGTGCCTGGGATAACCAGGATTATTGAGCGGAAGGGTCGGTACCTGGGATAGCCAGGTTTATTGAGCGGAGGGGTCGGTACCTGGGATAACAAGGATTATTGAGCGGAGGGGTCGGTACCTGGGATAACCAGGTTTATTGAGCGGAGGGGTCGGTACCTGGGATAACAAGGATTATTGAGCGGAGGGGTCGGCACCTGGGATAACCAGGTTTATTGAGCGGAGGGGTCGGTACCTGGGATAACAAGGATTATTGAGCGGAGGGGTCGGTGCCTGGGATAACCAGGATTATTGAGCGGAGGGGTCGGTACCTGGGATAACCAGGTTTATTGAGCGGAGGGGTCGGTACCTGGGATAACCAGGTTTATTGAGCGGAGGGGTCGGTACCTGGGATAACAAGGATTATTGAGCGGAAGGTTCGGTACCTGGGATGACAATGATTATTGAGCGGAGGGGTCGGTACCTGGGATAACCAGGTTTATTGAGCGGAGGGGTCGGTACCTGGGATAACCAGGTTTATGGAGCGGAAGGGTCGGTACCTGGGATAACAAGGATTATTGAGCGGAAGGGTCGGTGCCTGGGATAACAAGGATTATTGAGCGGAGGGGTCGGTACCTGGGATAACCAGGTTTATTGAGCGGAAGGGTCGGTACCTGGGATAACAAGGATTATTGAGCGGAGGGGTCGGTACCTGGGATAACAACGATTATTGAGCGGAGGGGTCGGTACCTGGGATAACAAGGATTATTGAGCGGAGGGGTCGGTACCTGGGATAACCAGGTTTATTGAGCGGAGGGGTCGGTACCTGGGATAACCAGGATTATTGAGAGGAGGGGTCGGTGCCTGGGATAACCAGGATTATTGAGCGGAGGGGTCGGTACCTGGGATAACCAGGTTTATTGAGCGGAGGGGTCGGTACCTGGGATAACCAGGATTATTGAGCGGAGGGGTCGGTGCCTGGGATAACCAGGATTATTGAGCGGAGGGGTCGGTGCCTGGGATAACCAGGATTATTGAGCGGAGGGGTCGGTACCTGGGATAGCCAGGTTTATTGAGCGGAGGGGTCGGTACCTGGGATAACAAGGATTATTGAGCGGAGGGGTCGGTACCTGGGATAACAAGGATTAGTGAGCGGAAGGGTCGGTACCTGGGATAACAAGGATTATTGAGCGGAGGGGTCGGTGCCTGGGATAACCAGGATTATTGAGCGGAGGGGTCGGTACCTGGTATAACAAGGATTATTGAGCGGAAGGTTCGGTACCTGGGATAACAAGGATTATTGAGCGGAGGGGTCGGTACCTGGGATAACAAGGACTATTGAGCGGAAGGGTCGGTACCTGGAATAACAAGGATTATTGAGCGGAAGGGTCGGTACCTGGGTTAACCAGGATTATTGAGCGGAAGGGTCGGTACCTTGGATAACAAGGATTATTGAGCGGAAGGGTCGGTACCTGGGATGACAAGGATTATTGGGGGGAGCGGTCGGTGCTTGGAATAACAAGGATTATTGAGCGGAGGGGTCGGTACCTGGGATGACAATGATTATTGAGCGGAAGGGTCGGTGCCTGGGATAACCAGGATTATTGAGCGGATGGGTCGGTACCTAGGATAACAAGGATTATTGAGCGGATGGGTCGGTACCTAGGATAACCAGGATTATTGAGCGGAAGGGTCGGTGCCTGGGATAACCAGGATTATTGAGCGGAGGGGTCGGTACCTGGGATAACCAGGTTTATTGAGCGGAAGGGTCGGTACCTAGGATAACCAGGATTATTGAGCGGAAGGGTCGGTGCCTGGGATAACCAGGATTATTGGGGGGAGCGGTCGGTGCCTGGGATAACCAGGATTATTGAGCGGAGGGGTCGGTGCCTGGGATAACCAGGTTTATTGAGCGGAGGGGTCGGTACCTGGGATAACAAGGATTATTGAGCGGAGGGGTCGGTACCTGGGATAACCAGGTTTATTGAGCGGAGGGGTCGGTACCTGGGATAACCAGGATTATTGAGAGGAGGGGTCGGTGCCTGGGATAACCAGGATTATTGAGCGGAGGGGTCGGTACCTGGGATAACCAGGTTTATTGAGCGGAGGGGTCGGTACCTGGGATAACCAGGATTATTGAGCGGAGGGGTCGGTGCCTGGGATAACCAGGATTATTGAGCGGAGGGGTCGGTACCTGGGATAACAAGGATTATTGAGCGGAGGGGTCGGTACCTGGGATAACAAGGATTATTGAGCGGAGGGGTCGGTACCTGGGATAACAAGGATTATTGAGCGGAGGGGTCGGTGCCTGGGATAACAACGATTATTGAGCGGAAGGGTCGGTGCCTGGGATAACAAGGATTATTGAGCGGAAGGGTCGGTACCTGGGATAACAAGGTGTATTGAGCGGAGGGGTCGGTGCCTGGGATAACAAGGATTATTGAGCGGAAGGGTCGGTGCCTGGGATAACAAGGATTATTGAGCGGAAGGGTCGGTACCTGGGATAACAAGGATTATTGAGCGGAGGGGTCGGTACCTGGGATAACCAGGATTATTGAGCGGAGGGGTCGGTACCTGGGATAACAAGGATTATTGAGCGGAGGGGTCGGTACCTGGGATAACAAGGATTATTGAGCGGAAGGGTCGGTACCTGGGAAAACAACGATTATTGAGCGGAAGGGTCGGTACCTTGGATAACAAGGATTATTGAGCGGAGGGGTCGGTGCCGGGGATAACAAGGATTATTGAGCGGAGGGGTCGGTACCTGGGATAACAAGGATTATTGAGAGGAGGGGTCGGTACCTGGGATAACAAGGATTATTGAGCGGAGGGGTCGGTACCTGGGATAACAAGGATTATTGAGCGGAAGGGTCGGTGCCTGGGATAACCAGGATTATTGAGCGGAGGGGTCGGTACCTTGGATAACAAGGATTATTGAGCGGAGGGGTCGTTGCCTGGGATAACAAGGATTATTGAGCGGAGGGGTCGGTACCTGGGATAACCAGGATTATTGAGCGGAAGGGTCGGTACCTGGAATAACAATGATGGGCACCAGGAAGATGGAGTGGTTCTCCAACGCTTTGTCCGTGAGCGGCGCGGGTGTCAGCGACTCGTCTATGTGCTCCGCTGGTAGACAAACAAAACAGACATTATTACCGTGTCTACGCCAAGCAACGGACAGGCATCATTACCATGTGTACGCCAAGCGATGGACAGGCATCATTACCATGTGTACGCCAAGCGATGGACAGGCATCATTACCATGTGTACGCCAAGCAACGGACAGGCATCATTACCATGTCTACGCCAAGCGATGGACAGGCATCATTACCGTGTGTACGCCAAGCGATGGACAGGCATCATTACCATGTGTACGCCAAGCAACGGACAGGCATCATTACCATGTCTACGCCAAGCGATGGACAGGCATCATTACCGTGTGTACGCCAAGCAATGGACAGGCATCATTACCATGTGTACGCCAAGCAACGGACAGGCATCATTACCATGTCTACGCCAAGCGATGGACAGGCATCATTACCGTGTGTACGCCAAGCGATGGACAGGCATCATTACCATGTGTACGCCAAGCAACGGACAGGCATCATTACCATGTCTACGCCAAGCGATGGACAGGCATCATTACCGTGTCTACGCCAAACGATGGACAGGCATCATTACCGTGTGTACGCCAAGCGATGGACAGGCATCATTACCATGTGTACGCCAAGCAACGGACAGGCATCATTACCATGTCTACGCCAAGCGATGGACAGGCATCATTACCGTATCTACGCCAAGCAGTGGACAGGCATCATTACCGTATCTACGCCAAGCAGTGGACAGGCATCATTACCGTGTGTACGCCAAGCGATGGACAGGCATCATTACCGTGTGTACGCCAAGCGATGGACAGGCATCATTACCATGTGTACGCCAAGCAACGGACAGGCATCATTACCATGTCTACGCCAAGCGATGGACAGGCATCATTACCGTATCTACGCCAAGCAGTGGACAGGCATCATTACCGTATCTACGCCAAGCAACGGACATGCATCACTACCGTGTCTACGCCAAGCAATGGACAGGCATCATTACCGTGTTTACGCCAAGCGATGGACATGCATCACTACCGTGTCTACGCCAAGCAATGGACAGGCATCATTACCGTGTCTACGCCAAGCGATGGACAGGCATCATTACCGTGTTTACGCCAAGCGATGGACATGCATCATTACCGTGTCTACGCCAAGCAATGGACAGGCATCATTACCATGTCTACGCCAAGCGATGGACAGGCATCATTACCATGTGTACGCCAAGCGATGGACAGGCATCATAACCATGTGTACGCCAAGCGATGGACAGGCATCATTACCGTATCTACGCCAAGCAGTGGACAGGCATCATTACCGTGTGTACGCCAAGCGATGGACAGGCATCATTACCGTGTTTACGCCAAGCGATGGACATGCATCATTACCGTATCTACGCCAAGCAATGGACAGGCATCATTACCATGTGTACGCCAAGCGATGGACAGGCATCATTACCATGTGTACGCCAAGCGATGGACAGGCATCATTACCATGTGTACGCCAAGCAACGGACAGGCATCATTACCATGTGTACGCCAAGCCGTGGACAGGCATCACTACCGTGTCTACGCCAAACGATGGACAGGCATCATTACCGTATCTACGCCAAGCAGTGGACAGGCATCACTACCGTGTCTACGCCAAACGATGGACAGGCATCATTACCATGTGTACGCCAAGCGATGGACAGGCATCACTACCGTGTCTACGCCAAGCGGTGGACAGGCATCATTACCGTGTCTACGCCAAACGATGGACAGGCATCATTACCGTATCTACGCCAAGCAGTGGACAGGCATCATTACCGTGTCTACGCCAAGCAATGGACATGCATCATTACCGTGTCTACGCCAAGCAACGGACATGCATCACTACCGTGTCTACGCCAAGCAATGGACATGCATCATTACCATGTCTACGCCAAGCTATGGACGGGCATCATTACCGTATCTACGCCAAGCAATGGACAGGCAACATTACCGTATCTACGCCAAGCAGTGGACAGGCATCACTATTGTGTCTACGCCAAGCAATGGACAGGCAACATTACCGTATCTACGCCAAGCAGTGGACAGGCATCACTACCGTGTCTACGCCAAGCAGTGGACAGGCATCATTACCGTGTCTACGCCAAGCGATGGACAGGCATCATTACCGTGTCTACGCCAAGCAATGGACAGGCATCATTACCATGTGTACGCCAAGCGATGGACAGGCATCATTACCGTGTCTACGCAAAGCAGTGGACAGGCATCATTACCGTGTCTACGCCAAGCAATGGACAGGCATCATTACCATGTGTACGCCAAGCGATGGACAGGCATCATTACCGTGTCTACACCAAGCAGTGGACAGGCATCATTACCGTGTCTACGCCAAGCAATGGACAGGCATCATTACCATGTGTACGCCAAGCGATGAACAGGCATCATTACCGTATCTACGCCAAGCAGTGGACAGGCATCATTACCGTATCTACGCCAAGCAGTGGACAGGCATCATTACCGTGTCTACGCCAAGCAACGGACAGGCATCATTACCATGTGTACGCCAAGCGATGAACAGGCATCATTACCGTATCTACGCCAAGCAGTGGACAGGCATCATTACCGTATCTACGCCAAGCAGTGGACAGGCATCACTACCGTGTCTACGCCAAGCAATGGACATGCATCATTACCGTATCTACGCCAAGCAACGGACATGCATCATTACCATGTCTACGCCAAGCAGTGGACAGGCATCATTACCGTGTCTACACCAAGCCGTGGACAGGCATCATTACCGTGTCTACGCCAAGCAATGGACAGGCATCATTACCATGTGTACGCCAAGCGATGAACAGGCATCATTACCGTATCTACGCCAAGCAGTGGACAGGCATCATTACCGTGTCTACGCCAAGCAGTGGACAGGCATCATTACCGTATCTACGCCAAGCAGTGGACAGGCATCATTACCGTGTCTACGCCAAGCAATGGACAGGCATCATTACCATGTGTACGCCAAGCGATGAACAGGCATCATTACCGTATCTACGCCAAGCAGTGGACAGGCATCATTACCGTATCTACGCCAAGCAACGGACATGCATCACTACCGTGTCTACGCCAAGCAATGGACAGGCATCATTACCATGTGTACGCCAAGCGATGGACAGGCATCATTACCGTGTCTACGCCAAACGATGGACAGGCATCATTACCGTATCTACGCCAAGCAGTGGACAGGCATCACTACCGTGTCTACGCCAAGCAATGGACAGGCATCATTATCATGTGTACGCCAAGCGATGGACACGCATCATTACCGTGTCTACGCCAAGCAGTGGACAGGCATCACTACCGTGTCTACGCCAAGCAATGGACAGGCATCATTACCATGTGTACGCCAAGCGATGGACAGGCATCATTACCGTGTCTACGCCAAACGATGGACAGGCATCATTACCGTATCTACGCCAAGCAGTGGACAGGCATCACTACCGTGTCTACGCCAAGCAATGGACAGGCAACATTACCGTATCTACGCCAAGCAGTGGACAGGCATCACTACCGTGTCTACGCCAAACAATGGACAGGCATCATTACCGTATCTACGCCAAGCAGTGGACAGGCATCACTACCGTGTCTACGCCAAGCAATGGACAGGCAACATTACCGTATCTACGCCAAGCAGTGGACAGGCATCACTACCGTGTCTACGCCAAGCAATGGACAGGCAACATTACCGTATCTACGCCAAGCAGTGGACAGGCATCACTACCGTGTCTACGCCAAGCAGTGGACAGGCATCATTACCGTGTCTACGCCAAGCAATGGACAGGCATCATTACCATGTGTACGCCAAGCGATGGACAGGCATCATTACCGTGTCTACGCCAAACGATGGACAGGCATCATTACCGTATCTACGCCAAGCAGTGGACAGGCATCACTACCGTGTCTACGCCAAGCAATGGACAGGCAACATTACCGTATCTACGCCAAGCAGTGGACAGGCATCACTACCGTGTCTACGCCAAACAATGGACAGGCATCATTACCGTATCTACGCCAAGCAGTGGACAGGCATCACTACCGTGTCTACGCCAAGCAATGGACAGGCAACATTACCGTATCTACGCCAAGCAGTGGACAGGCATCACTACCGTGTCTACGCCAAGCAATGGACAGGCAACATTACCGTATCTACGCCAAGCAGTGGACAGGCATCACTACCGTGTCTACGCCAAGCAGTGGACAGGCATCACTACCGTGTCTACGCCAAGCAATGGACAGGCATCATTATCATGTGTACGCCAAGCGATGGACACGCATCATTACCGTGTCTACGCCAAGCAGTGGACAGGCATCACTACCGTGTCTACGCCAAGCAATGGACAGGCATCATTACCATGTGTACGCCAAGCGATGGACAGGCATCATTACCGTGTCTACGCCAAACGATGGACAGGCATCATTACCGTATCTACGCCAAGCAGTGGACAGGCATCACTACCGTGTCTACGCCAAGCAATGGACAGGCAACATTACCGTATCTACGCCAAGCAGTGGACAGGCATCACTACCGTGTCTACGCCAAACAATGGACAGGCATCATTACCGTATCTACGCCAAGCAGTGGACAGGCATCACTACCGTGTCTACGCCAAGCAATGGACAGGCAACATTACCGTATCTACGCCAAGCAGTGGACAGGCATCACTACCGTGTCTACGCCAAGCAATGGACAGGCAACATTACCGTATCTACGCCAAGCAGTGGACAGGCATCACTACCGTGTCTACGCCAAGCAGTGGACACGCATCATTACCGTGTCTACGCCAAGCAGTGGACAGGCATCACTACCGTGTCTACGCCAAGCAATGGACAGGCATCATTACCATGTGTACGCCAAGCGATGGACAGGCATCATTACCGTGTCTACGCCAAACGATGGACAGGCATCATTACCGTATCTACGCCAAGCAGTGGACAGGCATCACTACCGTGTCTACGCCAAGCAATGGACAGGCAACATTACCGTATCTACGCCAAGCAGTGGACAGGCATCACTACCGTGTCTACGCCAAACAATGGACAGGCATCATTACCGTATCTACGCCAAGCAGTGGACAGGCATCACTACCGTGTCTACGCCAAGCAATGGACAGGCAACATTACCGTATCTACGCCAAGCAGTGGACAGGCATCATTACCGTGTCTACGCCAAGCAATGGACAGGCAACATTACCGTATCTACGCCAAGCAACGGACATGCATCATTACCGTGTCTACACCAAGCCGTGGACAGGCATCATTACCGTGTCTAGACCAAGCAATGGACAGGCATCACTACCGTATCTACGCCAAGCAGTGGACAGGCATCACTACCGTGTCTACGCCAAGCAATGGACAGGCAACATTACCGTATCTACGCCAAGCAGTGGACAGGCATCACTACCGTGTCTACGCCAAACAATGGACAGGCATCATTACCGTATCTACGCCAAGCAGTGGACAGGCATCACTACCGTGTCTACGCCAAGCAATGGACAGGCAACATTACCGTATCTACGCCAAGCAGTGGACAGGCATCACTACCGTGTCTACGCCAAGCAATGGACAGGCAACATTACCGTATCTACGCCAAGCAGTGGACAGGCATCATTACCGTGTCTACGCCAAGCAATGGACAGGCAACATTACCGTATCTACGCCAAGCAACGGACATGCATCATTACCGTGTCTACACCAAGCCGTGGACAGGCATCATAACCGTGTCTAGACCAAGCAATGGACAGGCATTATTACTGTGTCTACGTCAAGCAATGGACAATCATAATTACAATTGTATAATTAAATTATACTAATTGTGAATATTTAATCAATCTCACAAAAGAATTTAGAATATATGTCCTTCTATGGGACCATTCCTCACTATACATAGGTATGACACTTTCCAGCTAATTAATCTCTCGTCGTTATCAAATTTAATATACCGCATAATTTGTTCCGCTTTATTGACGTTTCCAGTGCAGACCAACGCAAACCGAAGTGACAATTGATACTTACTCTCGCAGAAGTCTCCATACCCATCGAATTTAGCGCAGAATTTCCGTCGCTTTTCGTTTTTGTTGGCGAGAGGGTCTGGCTTTATCTGACTGCCCTTCACTGCAGCAAACAACAAGGTAGCAATCACACACGGTCAGAAAGCACTTCCATCAATTTAATAATGAGTTGCCCCTGATACTTTATAGAGTCTAGATAAGAACTCCTTCCAAGAAACCGCGTCAAATATTCCACGAGTATTAACTTTATTGAGCTGATGTGCAGTATGGACCCACTGATTACTAAGAACCAGTATATGAAGCCGGCGCTCAGATATATTTAGCTTAAGAAAACCTGTGACACATGTATATATTTGCACATATTTTTGAAAAGTGTATATGTACCATGGGCGTTGTGCGTAAAATACGCTAATAAACTCATTATAATTATTATTACTTTAATCAATATATTAAACCCTTACAGCAAATTCAAACAACATACTACGTTCCATTAATGTTACCAAACGCAGGAAACAGTATCTCATATCTAATACACTTACGTTCAGTGGACACACAGCTTGCGCTCTATGTACTGTACACTTACGTTCAGTCGGCACACGCAGCTTGCGGTCTATGTACTGTACACTTACGTTCAGTGGGCACACAGCTTGTGGTCTATGTACTGTACACTTACGTTCAGTCGGCACACGCAGCTTGCGGTCTATGTACTGTACACTTACGTTCAGTGGACACACAGCTTGTGGTCTATGTACTGTACACTTACGTTCAGTGGGCACACAGCTTGTGGTCTATGTACTGTACACTTACGTTCAGTCGGCACACACAACTTGTGGGCTATGTACTGTACACTTACGTTCAGTCGGCACACACAGCTTGCGATCTATGTACTGTACACGTACGTTCAGTGGGTACACAGCTTGTGGTCTATGTACTGTACACTTACGTTCAGTGGACACACAGCTTGCGCTCTATGTACTGTACACTTACGTTCAGTCGGCACACGCAGCTTGCGGTCTATGTACTGTACACTTACGTTCAGTGGACACACAGCTTGCGCTCTATTTACTGTACACTTACGTTCAGTCGGCACACACAGCTTGCGCTCTATGTACTGTACACTTACGTTCAGTCGGCACACACAGCTTGCGGTCTATGTACTGTACACTTACGTTCAGTCGGCACCCACAGCTTGCGGTCTATGTACTGTACACGTACGTTCAGTGGGTACACAGCTTGTGGTCTATGTACTGTACACTTACGTTCAGTGGACACACAGCTTGTGGTCTATGTACTGTACACTTACGTTCAGTGGACACACAGCTTGCGGTCTATGTACTGTACACTTACGTTCAGTGAACACACAGCTTGTGGTCTATGTACTGTACACTTACGTTCAGTCGGCACACACAGCTTGTGGTCTATGTACTGTACACTTACGTTCAGTCGGCACACACAGCTTGTGGTCTATGTACTGTACACTTACGTTCAGTGGACACACAGCTTGTGGTCTATGTACTGTACACTTACGTTCAGTCGGCACACACAGCTTGCGCTCTATGTACTGTACACTTACGTTCAGTCGGCACACACAGCTTGCGGTCTATGTACTGTACACGTACGTTCAGTGGGTACACAGCTTGTGGTCTATGTACTGTACACTTACGTTCAGTGGACACACAGCTTGTGGTCTATGTACTGTGCACTTACGTTCAGTGGACACACAGCTTGTGGTCTATGTACTGTACACTTACGTTCAGTGGACACACAGCTTGTGGTCTATGTACTGTGCACTTACGTTCAGTGGACACACAGCTTGTGGTCTATGTACTGTACACTTACGTTCAGTGGACACACAGCTTGGGGTCTATGTACTGTACACGTACGTTCAGTGGGCACACAGATTGTGGTCTATGTACTGTACACTTACGTTCAGTCGGCACACACAGATTGTGGTCTATGTACTGTACACTTACGTTCAGTGGACACACAGCTTGTGGTCTATGTACTGTACACTTACGTTCAGTCGGCACACACAGCTTGCGCTCTATGTACTGTACACTTACGTTCAGTGGGCACACAGCTTGTGGTCTATGTACTGTACACTTACGTTCAGTCGGCACACACAGCTTGCGGTCTATGTACTGTACACGTACGTTCAGTGGGTACACAGCTTGTGGTCTATGTACTGTACACTTACGTTCAGTGGACACACAGCTTGTGGTCTATGTACTGTGCACTTACGTTCAGTGGACACACAGCTTGTGGTCTATGTACTGTACACTTACGTTCAGTGGACACACAGCTTGTGGTCTATGTACTGTGCACTTACGTTCAGTGGACACACAGCTTGTGGTCTATGTACTGTACACTTACGTTCAGTGGACACACAGCTTGGGGTCTATGTACTGTACACGTACGTTCAGTGGGCACACAGATTGTGGTCTATGTACTGTACACTTACGTTCAGTCGGCACACACAGCTTGTGGTCTATGTACTGTACACTTACGTTCAGTGGACACACAGCTTGGGGTCTATGTACTGTACACTTACGTTCAGTCGGCACACACAACTTGTGGGCTATGTACTGTACACTTACGTTCAGTCGGCACACACAGCTTGCGGTCTATGGGTCTGGGCCACGCGCTCCCGGTGCCAGCAAACTCGATCTGCAACGTTAACGTTCTCTTTATAATAATACTACTACACAAAATCACACAGGTGCAATTTTCGCGCTCAAAAACCACATTCTACCAGCAAAATTACCATGTCATTCCATCAGTAAACATCTGACAAAAGTGAAAAAATCTAGTTTAAACTGGAAAAAACACATGACTACCAACGACTTATAAATTACAAATTGAAAGTCCCAATAGTAAGATATAAATATCATACAAAGCGTATGTGAATAAAATCCTGTCAGCGGGTAAATCCAAATAGGATGCAACCTGTTGTTTACAAAGAACCCGTATGTGCTACAACTTGACCAGATTCACTAAAGATTAATATTGGAAGAGTTAATGGCGGCAACTACAGGGGTCACGTGACAGCCACAACACTATGTCCAGTGAAACCTCGTGAAGTCATAGGAAGTGAGCAGTGTACACACAATGCTGCGCTCAACAAAGTTTGTAACGCTCATTGCGCTTTTGTCGCATCGGTTTTCGAGACAGGATGGGATATGACTTAATGAGATTTCACCGTAGGTCACAAAACTAACATAACAAGGAAGTATATGTTAATAATATTGCGGTGTAACATTCAGGGACAGCGCGTCATTGGCTGGCGTGGAAGCAAGGTCAAGGTCGTCAAGAACGTCACGTGATACGAAACAGAGCAAGAGAAGCATGTGTTAGTTAACCAAGTATTACGTGAGCGATGAGGTAACTGAAATAGTCAAAGTGACGTAAAGAAATGGTCAATAAGCATGGTGCATTGGGTAGAGATATACAGGCTAACACGCGAGCCAACAAATAGTCCTACATAATAGCTAAATATGTCTAACAGTCAGGGCTCGGGAGGGGAGGGGAGGGGAGGCGAGGGCAACTGGGACCCATAACATTAGGAAAACAACAACAATATGCGAACGAACAATGGCATACACCTTATCCTAAGCTACAACTGTGGATCGGAAAACACAACAGAACCAAACTTCACACCATCAAACAGCGTTAGTAAAGGCTGCCTTTTCGGGGGCGCAAGCACTTTACAAAAATAAACATAACATGCGTGAACATGCAAAATTTAATTTACAAATAGTACAGAAGCATCAAAACTACACAAATAAACTTCCGCAAAAACCAGCGCTCGGCCAACAAGAAGCCACAAACGCCGCCAATATAACGACATAACGACACTCTACGTGAACGACAAAGAGCAACAGAAGTGATAACGACCACCAGACGAAGGTCCTAAGCATGCCAGGTCACATACAGCAGGCGGGCGACGGGACCTACGCCAGGCAGGGCGCTAGACAGCGAGGAGTGGGGGGGGGGGCAGGGAGCACTCCACAACACGGACACGCCAGGACGGACGCGGGATCACGTGACACACATCGCCAGGGTCCGCCAGTCACCTGCTCCAGATCACCGAATCCCTTGATTCCCTTTTGCCCTACAAATGCCCAGACGTCGCGAAACTTGACGTTCTGGACCATGCCGCTGCCGAGGTCACTGAGCAGCTGCTTGGCGTGGTCAGACAGTCTACAGCCCAGTGGCGGGGAGCAAGTAGGCGCCAACATTAGTCACAGTGCACGCTGATATCTACACGCAAAGAGACGCGGATGTGGCAAGTAAAAAGGTGGCGCTTTTGGGTCATCGTCGAGGTTTAGATTTTGGTCCAGGAACCTGCGGCGACTATGGGATGGGCATGGGTCAAACATGCCCCAGATACTGCTGCTCGGGGTGTGGGCGGTGGGGTTGGTGGGTGGGGGGTGGGCGGTGGGGGTGGGGTGTGGGGTGTGGGCGGTGATGTGTCGGTCGGTAGCAGGGTGAAGAAAGGACACTGGGGACACCACTATGAAGACAATCCTAGGGACGATTACCGCACAGCATCAACACTCCCTGAATGCGACAGGGCTCAAACAAACACAGCTCTTGTAGCACCATTTGCTTTTATTTGCTGCACTCAAGTGAAACATTTTACCTTGATGTTTGGGAAGTGGGGGAGAACGGGGGGGGGGGGGCGGGATCTGGCGTGGCATCCAGCCCAAAAACGTTTGCTCAGTTACGAGCAATAAGAGGTCACAAAAGTTTATTGCAAGGCAAACAATGTTGGACATAGTGCAATTGACCAAAACAAGAAAGAAATATGAGAGAAAAAGATAAAGATTGATATATGTGCATACAATTTAATGATTTACGTGTTTTAAAATATTGACATAATTTGATCAGTCAATATATTAACAAGGCATCAGACGACAAAAACTCTTGGTACAATTGGGTGCCTCCGTTGCACATTAACCTCAATGACTTGACTGACTGACAACGTGATCAGAATTATTAGATACCATTATGACGAAGTAATCGTACATCGGTCGTAATTAATAAACAGTTAGTCATTGAGTGCTTTAATTTATGCATATGGGCGGGAAACTAAGCGTTGCGATTGGAAATACGAAGCAACAAGCATGAGATGGCGAACCATGGCACCGTCTTGAACTGTACAAAATCAACATATTAAAATAATGAATCCTTGAAACCCTCATGCCGTTCATCTTTTTAATCTATTTTAATAACAATACTTTTTTTTTTTATTTTCCAAATGAAATCCCGAAACCAAGCCATATAAGCCCGTGTTTATTGCTCACATTGCGCGCTCCAAGGAATCAGCAAGTTGAGATTAATAAGGTTATAAAGGAAAGAAAGAAAATGATGAATAAGGATTACAAGCCAAGCGAATGCTGGATGTGAGGCCTTGCGTCGCTACGGGCCCCCGTAACGGTACACCACCACCCCGAAGTACCCCCGCCCCCCACACAGCCACCGGGCACTACCTCCTCGATCGTGCTATGGCCGGTCAGTCCCTTCTGGCCCACAAAGGCCCACACGTCACGGAACGACATTTTCGACAACATGGTTGACCCCAGGGACTCAAATATCTTTGTGGCATGCACGTTCAGGCTACAAACATACAAAGTGAAGTGTCGTTAGCCACTTCTGGACCGCTCCAAGCCAAACAAAAGTGATGTCACGCACGTGTTTTGTGTGAAAAACATGGTAAACAAAAAAGTTAAACACGAAGTCTAACACAATCTCCAACACTCGTCGCAAAATTTAACTTTTATAATTGCAGGACTTAACATTTAAACATCATAAAATATCTTCAGTTTGAAAAACAATGGTTACGTATTGCACCATCATATACAGGCAACGTCAACAACAGGACTTAATGTATAATTTATGTATAATTAATCGGGTGACCTTGAGTGCGTTCAGACCGCGAGGTCATAGTGACACCCCGATAACGCCATTGACAGCCCCTGATGACGTCATCATTGACAAGAGTATTCCTCTAAGTACTAGATACAATAAATGACGCGGAAATGAGTACCCTCGGTTAGACACTAAGATAATTTATCAATGAAACCGACGTTACAACCAACAATTACAATTCTACATAGAACTAACTTATCGGGAGAGTAATAATGCGAATAAGGAGAAAACATACTTCTTGGAGGCGTCGTCATGGGATACGGCCAACAGGATTTCATTGTCATTCATCATTTCAATGAAGATTTCCAGATTGCTACTATCTGCGAACAGAAACAAAGGGAAACACATGTTGTATCGACACCAACCATTTGTAGCTTTAAATAAACCATTACTGTTATTACTATAAGCGTCTTATTCGTCATACACACAAGTCGGTGGGTCGTTCGAGCTCAACACACGCAAATGTCTCCCGGACACATGGCTCCTTGCGACCTTGACCCTTCTCATTCTCGCGGTATGACTTACAGAGGTCAGCAAAGCGTCCTACTCAAACCAACATTATTCATTATACATAATTAAAGGGCACCACTACTCCAGCTGCGGCTCCAGCAGTGGTTGCATGGTTCCAGCAGTGGTTGTATGGCTCCAGCAGTGGTTGCATGGCTCTAGCAGTGGTTGCATGGCTCTAGGCTCCAGCAGTGGTTGCATGGCTCCAGGCTCCAGCAGTGGTTGCATGGCTCCAGCAGTGGTTGCATGGCTCCAGCAGTGGTTGCATGGCTCTAGGCTCCAGCAGTGGTTGCATGGCTCCAGCAGTGGTTACATGGCTCCAGCAGTGGTTGCATGGCTCCAACAGTGGTTGCATGGCTCCTGCAATGGTTGCATGGTTCCAGCAATGGTTGCATGGTTCCAGCAGTGGTTGCATGGCTCCATGGTTGCATGGTTCCAGCAGTGGTTGCATGGCTCCATGGTTGCATGGCTCCAGCAGTGGTTGTATGGCTCCATGGTTGCATGGTTCCAGGCTCCAGCAGTGGTAGCATGGCTCCATGGTCGCATGGCTCCAGCAGTGGTTGTATGGCTCCATGGTAGCATGGCTCCAGGCTCCAGCAGTGGTAGCATGGCTCCAGGCTCCAGCAGTGGTAGCATGGCTCCAGGCTCCAGCAGTGGTAGCATGGCTCCATGGTTGTATGGCTCCATGATTGCATGGCTCCAGCAGTGGTAGCATGGCTCTATGGTTGCATGGCTCCAGGCTCCAGCAGTGGTAGCATGGTTCCAGGCTCCAGCAGTGGTAGCATGGTTCCAGGCTCCAGCAGTGGTAGCATGGCTCCAGGCTCCAGCAGTGGTAGCATGGCTCCAGGCTCCAGCAGTGGTAGCATGGCTCTAGGCTCCAGCAGTGGTAGCATGGTTCTAGGCTCCAGCAGTGGTAGCATGGCTCCAGGCTCCAGCAGTGGTAGCATGGCTCCAGGCTCCAGCAGTGGTAGCATGGCTCCAGGCTCCAGCAGTGGTAGCATGGCTCTAGGCTCCAGCAGTGGTTGCATGGTTCCAGGCTCCAGCAGTGGTAGCATGGCTCCAGGCTCCAGCAGTGGTAGCATGGTTCCAGGCTCCAGCAGTGGTAGCATGGCTCCAGGCTCCAGCAGTGGTAGCATGGTTCCAGGCTCCAGCAGTGGTAGCATGGCTCTAGGCTCCAGCAGTGGTAGCATGGTTCCAGGCTCCAGCAGTGGTAGCATGGTTCCAGGCTCCAGCAGTGGTAGCATGGTTCCAGGCTCCAGCAGTGGTAGCATGGTTCCAGGCTCCAGCAGTGGTAGCATGGCTCCAGGCTCCAGCAGTGGTAGCATGGCTCCAGGCTCCAGCAGTGGTAGCATGGCTCTAGGCTCCAGCAGTGGTTGCATGGTTCCAGGCTCCAGCAGTGGTAGCATGGCTCCAGGCTCCAGCAGTGGTAGCATGGTTCCAGGCTCCAGCAGTGGTAGCATGGTTCCAGGCTCCAGCAGTGGTAGCATGGCTCCATGGTTGTATGGCTCCATGGTTGCATGGCTCCAGCAGTGGTAGCATGGCTCTATGGTTGCATGGATCCAGGCTACAGCAGTGGTTGCATGGCTCCAGCAGTGGTAGCATGGCTCCAGGCTCCAGCAGTGGTAGCATGGCTCCATGGTTGTATGGCTCCATGGTTGCATGGCTCCAGCAGTGGTAGCATGGCTCCATGGTTGTATGGCTCCATGGTTGCATGGCTCCAGCAGTGGTAGCATGGCTCCATGGTTGCATGGATCCAGGCTACAGCAGTGGTAGCATGGCTCCAGCAGTGGATGCATGATTTCAGCACGGCTTACCTTCAGCGTACGTGTCGAAGTGTCCCACTCGCACGACGTCCTTAGTCTTGGGGTCGATGATGGCCACATTGAACCCTCGGCCGCCGTCATTCAAACCCTTGGCCAGCACGCTGAAACATACACCGGACTGTGTGGGCGAAGGAAACATACAGCGCAACACTGGAGAGATGAATATACCGCATGTATGGAATTATACCCAGAAAACGTTCCTTAACACGTACAATGACAGTGTCCTCAGCTTCCCACAGGAATGTTATTCCACTATACTATACTACTCACTATTTGCCGTTGACGCAGATCTTGGGCCCCTCCTTGTTCTCCTTGCCGGTGTAGAGGTGGACAGCGAAGCTGTTGGACCCGCAGGCCTGGCCCACGCCGCAGTTAGGCAGCTCCTCGCCCACCTTCAGGTTGGGGTTGGCCTCCACCTCAGCCTTCTCCACCGGAAGCTCCTCCAGCTTGCCCACTACACGTCAACGGGACGCACAGCAATATAACTAGATGTCTCAATGGTCGAAGGGGGCAAGGTGTGACTGCTTAAATTGCGCTATATTATTAGATTTGGTTGTAAGGCTATATCGTGCCACACT
The DNA here is from genome assembly GCA_964019135.1 of Arenicola marina. Taxonomy (NCBI): domain Eukaryota; kingdom Metazoa; phylum Annelida; class Polychaeta; family Arenicolidae; genus Arenicola; species Arenicola marina. The sequence continues at coordinate 18,749,970 of OZ025248.1, read as the reverse complement.
GGTTAAGTTCCTATATTATTTTAAGCCTTATAATAACGTTTTTCTCACCAAACATTAGCTAAACGAGATCTAGAATTAATATCAGTTCATATAAACAACTATATATCAGCATCAAGGGCGTGAGACTTTTACCCTGAATTAATTATCTTTTTATGCTATGAGTTTTAATTGATATTGATAATTCTGATACTGTATTTGAAGGTAAGACGGCGTGTAACTGACGTGGCACGGGGAGACATCCCTTCATCTCGGTGGGCTCGGCGAACTCATTGCTGCCCCGCGACTGGTGCTGCAAGGACCAGGGACGGCGTGGAGGTAAACACATGGCACATTGAGGGATCCGGCACCAACAAAACTATATAACAACTAGACTCTTTACGCCAGAAGACTATCTCATCTACATGCATAAGGGCGACAGGACAACGATAAAAATTCACGTATTATCGGTTATTATAAAATGGTCAAGTTACTTTCTCGAGAGCACTGCCGTTAGCTATTCCACGTTGTCCTATAGTAATGAAGCCATCTTACCTTCTCGATAACACTGCCGTGAGCTAGACCACGCTGTCCTATAATAATGAAGCCATCTTACCTTTTCGATGACACTGCCGTCAGCCAGTCCACGTTGTCCTATAATAATGAAGCCATCTTACCTTCTCGATAACACTGCCGTGAGCCAGTCCCCGCTGTCCTATAATAATGAAGCCATCTTACCTTCTCGATGACACTGCCGTGAGCCAGTCCCCGCTGTCCTATAATAATGAAGCCATCTTACCTTCTCGATAACACTGCCGTGAGCCAGTCCCCGCTGTCTTATAATAATGAAGCCATCTTACCTTCTCGATAACACTGCCGTCAGCCAGTCCCCGCTGTCCTATAATAATGAAGCCATCTTACCTTCTCGATGACACTGCCGTGAGCCAGTCCCCGCTGTCCTATAGTAATGAAGCCATCTTACCTTTTCGATGACACTGCCGTCAGCCAGTCCACGTTGTCCTATAATAATGAAGCCATCTTACCTTCTCGATAACACTGCCGTGAGCTAGTCCCCGCTGTCCTATAATAATGAAGCCATCTTACCTTCTCGATGACACTGCCGTGAGCCAGTCCCCGCTGTCCTATAATAATGAAGCCATCTTACCTTCTCGATAACACTGCCGTGAGCCAGTCCCCGCTGTCTTATAATAATGAAGCCATCTTACCTTCTCGATAACACTGCCGTCAGCCAGTCCCCGCTGTCCTATAATAATGAAGCCATCTTACCTTCTCGATGACACTGCCGTGAGCCAGTCCCCGCTGTCCTATAGTAATGAAGCCATCTTACCTTCTCGATGACACTGCCGTGAGCCAGTCCACGCTGTCCTATAATAATGAAGCCATCTTACCTTCTCGATAACACTGCCGTCAGCCAGTCCCCGCTGTCCTATAATAATGAAGCCATCTTACCTTCTCGATGACACTGCCGTGAGCCAGTCCACGCTGTCCTATAATAATGAAGCCATCTTACCTTCTCGGTGACACTGCCGTGAGCCAGTCCCCGCTGTCCTATAGTAACGAAGCCATCTTACCTTCTCGATGACACTGCCGTGAGCCAGTCCCCGCTGTCCTATAATAATGAAGCCATCTTACCTTCTCGACGGCACTGCCGTGAGCCAGTCCCCGCTGTCCTATAATAATGAAGCCATCTCGGAACTTCAACTTGTCTATGACGGAGCTGCCGTATCGATTCATCCACATCTTGCTTTCTCCTTTTAAGCTGCAAGAAATAATGTAAATCCTTGCAAAATGCAACTATCGCAATATATTGATCTTAAGTTGAACGCATCAATATTAAATCGAAAGTCTAACGTTGTATTCCATGAATATCAAAACAATGGCCAGGTAATTGAACAAACCTTCGTACGGGTAAATAAAACACGTGTTTTCTGGTATAAGATTGTGCAAGACAAGATAAGATAAGCTGCTTTACCATAAAGTTTCCAAACCTATACGTGCTTCACAATGACGACTGAACTGGCGACTGTCACTCACTTGAAGCTGGCTTCATCCTGGCTGGCGGCCAGTATAATGTGGTGGTCCTGCACCCCCAGCTTCAGGTACCGCAGCAGCACCGCATCTGACAGAGACGATCAACACTCAGTTATGTCATAGAGTCTAATGCCCCCCTTTAACCTTTGAGTCTATATCATGCAATACGTGTGTGACCAAAATTGGTAAATATTTAGCGTTTCACTGAAACTGATTGAAAGTAATCATGCACGCATCGTAAAATGATACAGTAGATTAAAGGCACATACCAAAAACATTATATAACAGTTGGCAAATATTTTATGATATTTGAACTGCGTTGCTTGGTAAACACACGCCATCCCTGTATATGGGAATAATATACACCAGTCTTACCTTCTTGATATACGTCGAAGTTGCGCACCTCTTCCAATGCCAACGTCTTATCTGGGGGAGTAAAAAAAACATCCCCTCAATATCGACATCAAATTACAATTCCGTTCCCGGTGGGGTTTCCGTATCCTAGCCTATCAGTGTACGCCAGCGTATCACATTAACCAGGATGTTATATTTTTAGATCACACGCGCATGGCGGTGTGGGCGTGACTCGCATGCATCCAGTGATCACGCCCGACGTGTGCCCAGGCTCACATGTTATATGGCCGACCTAACGGTGAAAACGGACAGACTACTGCCTTGTCAGAACTTCACCTAATCGTTCCCCACAAAGTGCCCAGTTATATTATGGCCGACATAATCGTGAAAATAGACCGGGACGACCGACAGATTTCATGGCCAAAATTACTTTAAATCACAGAGACGACAGACTTGTACGTGAAGGGATGGGTCAGCGGAGATGCTGAGTTAGCATCACCACTAGAGCAATACCAGCCAAGTGGCCTCGACCGGATAATGAAAACTGGCTCCGGACGGACAATTTCTACATACATGTCTATGTATTTTATAGAATACCAGCACACTGGCATTGTCGCCACTGGTTTACACTGGGCATCTATATCCAATGATAACGGGTCGATAGTGAAGGTGAAAAGACATCCGTGAAACCCTGAAAGTAAGCAAATTTAAGAAACGACAGACGCCAATAAGCCCTGAGAGTCAGAACTCAGATCCGGTGTTTAATTCAACAAAATTTTGCTGAGTTCCATAGTCTAATATCTTGTATCCCTAAAACAGTGGAAGTGTCATGTAGCATTAGTCCCATCGAGTCGTATTTTACCGTTATCGTATTTTATCGTAAATTACATCAGCTGTGCTTACTATTTTCCCATAAAATATGTGTATAATTTATATGTTGCCTGCATAGACTATAACAGGGTTCCGCTGCAGACTCGCGCCCATGGCCACCGCCGATCGATAGACACCTCGGCGCCCAGCGACGCAGTCTCCAGCAACCGCTGGCTCCGCCGCTGGGGTTCTTCATTAACATTGTATAACTTGTATATCGCCGCCGGGACTGCCATATATAAGCGTGTCCGGACGGCCCGGGTCAGTTCTACCGCTCGTCTACTTCAACAACTTCTCTTTTGAGCCATCTCCTGTACCTTCCTGATAATAAATATAGTGGAAGTCTTCAAAGTGTGTGTGTGTTGTATAGCTACAACCCGACACGCTATATAGGAGAGAAGCCGGAAATGCGTGACGATAGAGCGAGACTAGCAACTGAAAAACACAAGCGTTTTATTCATCGGCTCAAAGAAACTTGAATTACGTCACAAAATCATAAGAAAATTCAGTAATTATTTTATAAACAACATTTGGGATTTTTACAGTGATTTTAAGCACAAAGAACCAAAGCGTTGAACATTTAATGCATTTCTTGCAAAAAGTAAGCAACATATGGAAAACTCAACTACGTATGTCGGCACTTCTTGTGGGTCAAACATGAATAGGTCTAAACTGCAAAGTATTTTAACCAAGCATGTAATGGTGCTGTCAATACCCCCGGTATCACGGACATCACATCACGGACACTGAGTCTTCCTAGAACACGTCGTGAGTGAGAAGCCAGAGGTTCTGGAAGCGATCAGGCAGCATGGCTCTGAGGAGGGTGACGGCGCGGCACCACAGGGACGTGCTGTGGTGAGAGGAAGTGCTGAGGGGAGAGACCAGACATGCTACAGTGTGGACCCGACAGTCGCGACGGCCATTAATGCGCGCTGCGACCTACGCGTGGACCAGCCGCCATACACCAACCGCGAACTAGGACACCACGCATACTACCAATACGTGATGTATCGGTGCCACCGTGTCGGTGTGCCATCCTGTGTTGTGCACATGGCGCCGTGTCGGTGTGCCATCCTGTGTTGTGCACATGCCACCGTGTCGGTGTGCCATCATGTGTTGTGCACATGGCGCCGTGTCGGTGTGCCATCCTGTGTTGTGCACATGGCGCCGTGTCGGTGTGCCATCTCGTGTTGTGCACATGCCACCGTGTCGGTGTGCCATCCTGTGTTGTGCACATGCCACCGTGTCGGTGTGCCATCCTGTGTTGTGCACATGGCGCCGTGTCGGTGTGCCATCCTGTGTTGTGCACATGGCGCCGTGTCGGTGTGCCATCACGTGTTGTGCACATGGCGCCGTGTCGGTGTGCCATCACGTGTTATGCACATGGCGCCGTGTCGGTGTGCCATCACGTGTTATGCACATGGCACCGTGTCGGTGTGCCATCCTGTGTTGTGCACATGGCGCCGTGTCGGTGTGCCATCACGTGTTGTGCACATGGCGCCGTGTCGGTGTGCCATCACGTGTTATGCACATGGCACCGTGTCGGTGTGCCATCACGTGTTGTGCACATGGCACCGTGTCGGTGTACCATCATGTGTTGTGCACATGGCACCGTGTCGGTGTACCATCATGTGTTGTGCACATGGCACCGTGTCGGTGTGCCATCATGTGTTGTGCACATGGCACCGTGTCGGTGTGCCATCACGTGTTGTGCACATGGCGCCGTGTCGGTGTGCCATCACGTGTTGTGCACATGGCGCCGTGTCGGTGTGCCATCACGTGTCATGCACATGGCACCGTGTCGGTGTGCCATCACGTGTTGTGCACATGGCACCGTGTCGGTGTACCATCATGTGTTGTGCACATGGCGCCGTGTCGGTGTGCCATCATGTGTTGTGCACATGGCACCGTGTCGGTGTGCCATCACGTGTTGTGCACATGGCGCCGTGTCGGTGTGCCATCACGTGTTGTGCACATGGCGCCGTGTCGGTGTGCCATCATGTGTTGTGCACATGGCGCCGTGTCGGTGTGCCATCACGTGTTGTGCAAATGGCGCCGTGTCGGTGTGCCATCACGTGTTGTGCACATGGCACCGTGTCGGTGTGCCATCATGTGTTGTGCACATGGCGCCGTGTCGGTGTGCCATCTTGTGTTGTGCACATGCCACCGTGTCGGTGTGCCATCCTGTGTTGTGCACATGCCACCGTGTCGGTGTGCCATCCTGTGTTGTGCACATGGCGCCGTGTCGGTGTGCCATCCTGTGTTGTGCACATGGCGCCGTGTCGGTGTGCCATCTCGTGTTGTGCACATGCCACCATGTCGGTGTGCCATCCTGTGTTGTGCACATGCCACCGTGTCGGTGTGCCATCCTGTGTTGTGCACATGGCGCCGTGTCGGTGTGCCATCCTGTGTTGTGCATATGGCGCCGTGTCGGTGTGCCATCACGTGTTGTGCACATGCCACCGTGTCGGTGTGCCATCCTGTGTTGTGCACATGGCGCCGTGTCGGTGTGCCATCACGTGTTATGCACATGGCACCGTGTCGGTGTGCCATCCTGTGTTGTGCACATGGCGCCGTGTCGGTGTGCCATCACGTGTTGTGCACATGGCGCCGTGTCGGTGTGCCATCACGTGTTATGCACATGGCACCGTGTCGGTGTGCCATCACGTGTTGTGCACATGGCACCGTGTCGGTGTACCATCATGTGTTGTGCACATGGCACCGTGTCGGTGTGCCATCATGTGTTGTGCACATGGCACCGTGTCGGTGTGCCATCACGTGTTGTGCACATGGCGCCGTGTCGGTGTGCCATCACGTGTTGTGCACATGGCGCCGTGTCGGTGTGCCATCACGTGTTATGCACATGGCACCGTGTCGGTGTGCCATCACGTGTTGTGCACATGGCACCGTGTCGGTGTACCATCATGTGTTGTGCACATGGCGCCGTGTCGGTGTGCCATCATGTGTTGTGCACATGGCACCGTGTCGGTGTGCCATCACGTGTTGTGCACATGGCGCCGTGTCGGTGTGCCATCACGTGTTGTGCACATGGCACCGTGTCGGTGTGCCATCATGTGTTGTGCACATGGCGCCGTGTCGGTGTGCCATCACGTGTTGTGCACATGGCACCGTGTCGGTGTGCCATCACGTGTTGTGCACATGGCACCGTGTCGGTGTGCCATCATGTGTTGTGCACATGGCGCCGTGTCGGTGTGCCATCACGTGTTGTGCACATGGCGCCGTGTCGGTGTGCCATCACGTGTTGTGCACATGGCACCGTGTCGGTGTGCCATCATGTGTTGTGCACATGGCGCCGTGTCGGTGTGCCATCTTGTGTTGTGCACATGCCACCGTGTCGGTGTGCCATCCTGTGTTGTGCACATGCCACCGTGTTGGTGTGCAATCATGTGTTGTGCACATGGCACCGTGTCGGTGTGCCATCATGTGTTGTGCACATGGCGCCGTGTCGGTGTGCCATCACGTGTTGTGCACATGGCACCGTGTCGGTGTGCCATCCTGTGTTGTGCACATGCCACCGTGTTGGTGTGCCATCACGTGTTGTGCACATGGCACCGTGTCGGTGTGCCACCGTGTGTTGTGGACATGGCGCCGTGTCGGTGTGCCATCACGTGTTGTGCACATGGCGCCGTGTCGGTGTGCCATCACGTGTTGTGCACATGGCGCCGTGTCGGTGTGCAATCATGTGTTGTGAACATGACCAGGACGAACTGTTCGTCGCCGGACGCCTCTTGCACGGGTTTCCGCGAGTCTCCTTAGAGTATCTCACTCATCTGTGAGTTCGGTATGATTTACTTTGGTGAAGCCCTTTCGTATGTCGAAACGTATTTGCTGACGTTAAGCGTTTTCTTGTATTATATAAGACAACAGTTTTCTTGTCGATATTTTTTTGTCTGACAGGTACCTGTCATCTCTGGTTCAGTTAGCTATTACTTACTTTTTATCCACCTCATGTATGGTCTCTTGGATATTTTGAAAGATGTATATAAATTGTTTTGGAATTGTGTTGAAGTTAACAAGTAATGGTCTGATGTCTGGAAAGAAATAGAAGGAACACTGGGAGGACTTATTGTTATAATTATATTAATTGATGTATACTTGTCACTAAGATAAGGATGACATAATATTTTGAATTTGTAAGAGCCATAAAGGGTTCGCCATCACAGGGGGATGTTAAGTAACGAATGTTGATGACAATTACATCAACTATATCCACTGAACTGCCGCACATCTTGCCAGCGAGTCTTGCACTTCCACCGGTGTTAGATTGCACTAAAACACTACTGTAATACACAGGGTTATTGCGTGCAGATCGGCATTACAACGACATCCCACCAGCGCCATGGTTACCGCCAGGCGATGTACACGTATGGGGTGCGATCAGGACCAAGACTGCCACAGATTCCATGAACACCAAGTAACCTGGACAACAAGACGCCCCCCACCCACCTCTCCATGGTGAACGGCGCGCTGTAAGGGCCGAGGGCCGATGTGGGCGACATACTGTCTCGGGGGAGATCTTGGGAATCGTGGATTGAATTAGACTGCTTGTTAACGGAGCTTAACAGCATAGACTGGTAGGATATATCGCGCCGTACCGGTTGGTCTAGTTGGCCAAAGCAGTAAAACTCAAGTGGTCAATGTTCAAGCGTAACTACTCAAACAAAAAAAGCCGACAGATGTAAAATAGCTAGGAGTCGTCAGTAAAAGCCATTGTGATGAACGGTAAGTTCTCATTGTGGCCGTAACAGCCGACACCCTGAAAGTAAGCATTCATCCGATAACGATTACAAAAAGGTATGTACCACCAGGAACAGTGTTTGCCATCACAGATAAAATTGTTAGTCAATGAAGTTCATACATCAGTCAGCGTATCTACTGAAAAACGATTTGGCTTCCTGAGAAATCAAATACTTGACGAATGCCCCAGGGTACACTCCACTATCAGCCGTCAGACAGATCAACCCAGACAGCCCAGATATTAAGAGCGATAAGCTGATGGCAGGCTGTCTTCTGATGGCGGGTTATCATCTGATGGCGGGCTGTAATCTGATGGCGGGCTGTAATCTGATGGCAGGCTGTAATCTGATGGCGGGCTGTCTTCTGATGGCGGGTTATCGTCTGAAGGCGGGCTGTAATCTGATGGCGGGCTGTAATCTGATGGCGGGCTGTAATCTGATGGCAGGCTGTAATCTGATGGCAGGCTGTAATCTGATGGCGGGTTATAATCTGATTGCGCGCTGTAATCTGATGGCAGGCTGTAATCTGATGGCGGGCTGTAATCTGATGGCAGGCTGTAATCTGATGGCGGGTTATAATCTGATTGCGCGCTGTAATCTGATGGCAGGCTGTAATCTGATGGCGGGCTGTAATCTGATGGCAGGCTGTAATCTGATGGCGGGTTATAATCTGATGGCGGGCTGTAATCTGATGGCGGGCTGTAATCTGATGGCGAGTTATTATCTGACGGCGGGCTGTAATCTGATGGCGAGTTATAATCTGATGGCGGGGCTGTAATCTGATGGCGGGCTGTAATCTGATGGCGGGTTGTAATCTGATGGCGGGCTGCGGTGCCTTGAGGCTTAGTCACGACCACTGGCCTTGTCCCTGTGGACTCCGATGAATAGGAACCAACCAGCTATCCTCCCTGCGACACCAATCACCGGAGAAACCAGCTTACTCTTTCAACATGGAACATTTAATTGCCCAGTAAAAGTGCACGGATAACTTTCTACAGAACATTTTTAACACTGCGACAGCCGATCATGAGGATGATGAACGACAACCGGGTGCTTGGTGCTTAAGTGCCGATGCTGTTTGATGCTTAAGTGCCGATGCTGTTTGATGCTTAAGTTTCGATGCGGCTTGATGCTTAAATGTCGATGCTGCTTGATGCTTAAGTGCCGATGCTGCTTGATGCTTAAGGATCGATGCTGCCCCTGGTCTCGCGCGATCTTGCTCAACGTGTTCTACAGCAGGCACCTGACACCAAGTATTACCCACTCATAGACCTTATATTATGAAGCCGCATGTAAAGTCCTCTTTTTTTTCGCTCAGGAACAAACCAAATGTGTGAAGAGCCAAGGGGCCCAAGCGATGTGTCAATTATTATTGTCAAGCTGTTTATTTGTTATTGCAGATTAAACCGTGTAATAGGAATCCAAAAAAAATCACACGTGTTTAATTTATGACATGAGATTATAGACAACCTACATTGCTAAAGCAACCGCTGAAGAAATGATATATGCTGAGGTATAAGATGGCATGAGTGGTTATTTGAAGGAAAATACAGTACAGGATACTCAAGATCTTCAAATACCAGCACCATTGCCGCGACAGAAAATGGAACAAGTGGCCACTTGGGTGGCAGATAATGATACATTGCAGTCTAATCCCAATGCTAATCCCAGAATCAATGATGCATTAATTGACCCAGTACAACAGGTGCAGTCAAGCTTGAACCCTTTAGCCAATGAGTTTGTCAACCCTGGTAATCAAGGAGGCATATCATCTCCTTATGTGTCTTTGCTTCAACTCATCGCTAGTGGACCACAACAGCAACACAAATTACTCCAAGCAATACAGCTACCAAGAGTGGAATTGACAGCCTTTGATGGAAATCCATCCCGAAGCGTTACTCGTAGCAGTCACAACGACAGGCCGTCAGAGTAAATAGAGCCCATGGTTTGTTTTAACCCTAGCCCCAGGCATGTAGTGCCAACGTTCACTTCTCTCTTTGCCCGCGTCACATCAATTATTTGCCAAAATAATGGAAATATGACAAGCTGTGTATATCGCTGAAGACACTGTGGACCAGCAATCTACAGCTGGTCGGCCGGCCGCTCTGAAGACTGGTGACTGTACTCTCCAACGATTACACAGTGCGGGTGCGCAGTGTTCAAGTTGTTAAAACGTGCTAGTTCGCATTAAATATTCTCCGTCCTTACGGCCCCAGAACCGTCTACGCAAGCTCCGGTCGTTTTTACGGCCCGAGAATCGTCTACGCAAGCTCCGGCGGTCTTTATTATAATTATGATCCACGTCACACAGTGGTCCAGCAATCTACAGCCGGTCGGCCAGCCGTTATGAAGACTGGTGATTGTACTCTCCTATTATGATCCACATCACACAGTGGTCCAGCCATCCACAGCTGGTCGGCCAGCCGCTCTGAAGACTGGTGACTGTACTCTCCAACGATTACACCGTGCGGGTGCGCAGTGTTCAAGTTGTTAAAACGTGCTAATTCGCCTTAAATATTCTCCGTCCTTACGGCCCGAGAACCGTCTACGCAAGCTCCGGCCGTCCTTACGGCCCGAGAACCGTCTACGCAAGCTCCGGCGGTCTTTATTATTATTAAGATCCACATCACACAGTAATCTACAGTAATCACAAGCAATCTACAGCTGGTCGGCCAGCCGTTATGAAGACTGGTGACGGTACTCTCCTATTATGATCCACATCACACAGTTGTCCAGCAATCTACAGCTGGTCGGCCAGCCGCTCTGAAGACAGGTGATTGTACTCTCCAACGAAGGCAAGCGGACGGTGGTCGTGAGGAGCGACCGGTACAGCAATATAGGGTCTTCCACCCAGGACACAAGATCTTGTACGGTACGTTCAGACTATGGACAGAGGGTTTTCCACCCAGGACACAACAAGATGTTGTACGGTACGTTCAGACTATGGACAGAGGGTTTTCCACCCAGGACACAACAAGATGTTGTACGGTACGTTCAGACTATGGACAGAGGGTTTTCCACCCAGGACACAAGATGTTGTACGGTACGTTCAGACTATGGACAGAGGGTTTTCCACCCAGGACACAACAAGATGTTGTACGGTACGTTCAGACTATGGACAGAGGGTTTTCCACCCAGGACACAACAAGATGTTGTACGGTACGTTCAGACTATGGACAGAGGGTTTTCCACCCAGGACACAACAAGATGTTGTACGGTACGTTCAGACTATGGACAGAGGGTTTTTCACCCAGGACACAACAATCACACAGTGGTCCAGCAATCTACAGCTGGTCGGGCAGCCGTTATGAAGACTGGTGACGGTACTCTCCTATTATGATCCACATCACACAGTGGTCCAGCAAGCTACAGCTGGTCGGCCAGCCGTTATGAAGACTGGTGACGGTACTCTCCTATTATGATCCACATCACACAGTGGTCCAGCCATCCACAGCTGGTCGGCCAGCCGGTATGAAGACTGGTGACGGTACTCTCCTATTATGATCCACATCACACAGTGGTCCAGCCATCCACAGCTGGTCGGCCAGCCGTTATGAAGACTGGTGACGGTACTCTCCTATTATGATCCACATCACACAGTGGTCCAGCAAGCTACAGCTGGTCGGCCAGCCGTTATGAAGACTGGTGACGGTACTCTCCTATTATGATCCACATCACACAGTGGTCCAGCAATCTACAGCTGGTCGGCCAGCCGTTATGAAGACTGGTGACGGTACTCTCCTATTATGATCCACATCACACAGTGGTCCAGCAAGCTACAGCTGGTCGGCCAGCCGCTCTGAAGACTGGTGACTGTACTCTCCTATTATGATCCACATCACACAGTGGTCCAGCAATCTACAGCTGGTCGGCCAGCCGTTATGAAGACTGGTGACGGTACTCTCCTATTATGATCCACATCACACAGTGGTCCAGCAATCTACAGCTGGTCGGCCAGCCGTTATGAAAACCGGTGACTTTACTCTCTTATTATGATCCACGTCACACAGTGGTCCAGCAATCTACAGCTGGTCGGCCAGCCGTTATGAAGACAGGTGACTGTACTCTCCTATTATGATCCACATCACACAGTGGTCCAGCAATCTACAGCTGGTCGGCCAGCCGCTCTGAAGACAGGTGACTGTACTCTCCAACGAAGGCAAGCGGACGGTGGTCGTGAGGAGCGACCGGTACAGCAATATAGGGTCTTCCACCCAGGACACAAGGTCTTGTACGGTACGTTCAGACTATGGACAGAGGGTTTTCCACCCAGGACACAACAAGATATTGTACGGTCCTTCAGACTATGGACAGAGGGTTTTCCACCCAGGACACAACAAGATGTTGTACGGTACGTTCAGACTATGGACAGAGGGTTTTCCACCCAGGACACAACAAGATGTTGTACGGTACGTTCAGACTAACGTAACGAGAGTGGAAATCTTATACGAAACGTATGCGAAATCGGATCTAGACAACCCGATGCTGTTCGGTACGTTCAGACTAATATGAATTCACATAAATTGGTAACGAAAGTGGAATCTCTTATAAGAAACGTATGCGAAATCGGATCTAGACAACACGATGTTGTCTGGGACGTTCAGACTAAGTGAATTAACAAATTGGAAACGAGAGTGGAAATGAAGCATGATCTCTTATACGAAACGTATGCGAAATCGGATCTAGACAACACGATGCTGTCCGGTACGTTCAGACCAGGTACGAGTTAACATAAATTGGTAACGAGAGTGGAATCTCATATAAGAAACGTATGCGAAATCGGATCTAGACAACACGATGTTGTCCGGGACGTTCAGACTAAGTATGAGTGAATTAACAAATTGGAAACGAGAGTCGAAATGAAGCATGAACTCTTATAAGAAACGTATGCGAAATCGGATCTAGACAACATGATGCTGTCCGGTACGTTCCGACTAAGCATGAGTTAACATAAATTGGTAACGAGTGGAAATGAAGCATGAACTCTTATACGAAACGTATGCGAAATCGGATCTATACCAAACGATGTTGTACGGTATGTTCAGACTAAGTAGGAGTTAATTAACATAAATAGGCAACGAAAGTGGAAATGGAGCATGATCTCTTATACGAAACGTATGAGAAATGGGAAACTAGACAACACGATGCTGTCCGGTACGTTCCGACTAATATGAGTTAACATAAATTGGTAACGAAAGTGGAATCTCTTATAAGAAACGTATGCGAAATCGGATCTAGACAACACGATGCTGTCCGGTACGTTCAGACCAAGTATGAGTTAACATAAATTGGTAACGAGGGTGCAAATGAAGCATGATCTCTAATACGAAACGTATGTGCGAAATCGGATCTAGACAACACGATGCTGTCCGGTACTTCAGACCAAGTATGAGTTAACATAAATTGGTAACGAGGGTGCAAATGAAGCATGAACTCTTATAAGAAACGTATGCGAAATCGGATCTAGACAACACGATGCTGTCCGGTACGTTCCGACTAAGCATGAGTTAACATAAATTGGTAACGAGTGGAAATGAAGCATGAACTCTTATACGAAACGTATGCGAAATCGGATCTAGACCAAACGATGTTGTACGGTATGTTCAGACTAAGTAGGAGTTAATTAACATAAATAGGCAACGAAAGTGGAAATGGAGCATGATCTCTTATACGAAACGTATGCGAAATCGGCACTAGACAACACGATGCTGTCCGGTACGTTCCGACTAATATGAGTTAACATAAATTGGTAACGAAAGTGGAATCTCTTATAAGAAACGTATGCGAAATCGGATCTAGACAACACGATGCTGTCCGGTACGTTCAGACCAAGTATGAGTTAACATAAATTGGTAACGAGGGTGCAAATGAAGCATGATCTCTAATACGAAACGTATGTGCGAAATCGGATCTAGACAACACGATGCTGTCCGGTACGTTCAGACCAAGTATGAGTTAACATAAATTGGTAACGAGGGTGCAAATGAAGCATGATCTCTAATACGAAACGTATGTGCGAAATCGGATCTAGACAACACGATGCTGTCCGGTACGTTCAGACCAAGTATGAGTTAACATAAATTGGTAACGAGGGTGCAAATGAAGCATGAACTCTTATAAGAAACGTATGCGAAATCGGATCTAGACAACACGATGCTGTCCGGTACGTTCCGACTAAGCATGAGTTAACATAAATTGGTAACGAGTGGAAATGAAGCATGAACTCTTATACGAAACGTATGCGAAATCGGATCTAGACCAAACGATGTTGTACAGTATGTTCAGACTAAGTAGGAGTTAATTAACATAAATAGGCAACGAAAGTGGAAATGGAGCATGATCTCTTATACGAAACGTATGCGAAATCGGCACTAGACAACACGATGCTGTCCGGTACGTTCCGACTAATATGAGTAAACATAAATTGGTAACGAAAGTGGAATCTCTTATAAGAAACGTATGCGAAATCGGATCTAGACAACACGATGCTGTCCGGTACGTTCAGACCAAGTATGAGTTAACATAAATTGGTAACGAAAGTGGAATCTCTTATAAGAAACGTATGCGAAATCGGATGTAGACAACACGATGCTCTCCGGTACGTTCAGACTAAGTATGAGTTAACATAAATTGGTAACGAGGGTGCAAATGAAGCATGATCTCTAATACGAAACGTATGTGCGAAATCGGATCTAGACAACACGATGCTGTCCGGTACGTTCAGACCAAGTATGAGTTAACATAAATTGGTAACGAGGGTGCAAATGAAGCATGAACTCTTATAAGAAACGTATGCGAAATCGGATCTAGACAACACGATGCTGTCCGGTACGTTCCGACTAAGCATGAGTTAACATAAATTGGTAACGAGTGGAAATGAAGCATGAACTCTTATACGAAACGTATGCGAAATCGGATCTAGACCAAACGATGTTGTACAGTATGTTCAGACTAAGTAGGAGTTAATTAACATAAATAGGCAACGAAAGTGGAAATGGAGCATGATCTCTTATACGAAACGTATGCGAAATCGGCACTAGACAACACGATGCTGTCCGGTACGTTCCGACTAATATGAGTAAACATAAATTGGTAACGAAAGTGGAATCTCTTATAAGAAACGTATGCGAAATCGGATCTAGACAACACGATGCTGTCCGGTACGTTCAGACCAAGTATGAGTTAACATAAATTGGTAACGAAAGTGGAATCTCTTATAAGAAACGTATGCGAAATCGGATGTAGACAACACGATGCTCTCCGGTACGTTCAGACTAAGTATGAGTTAACATAAATTGGTAACGAGGGTGCAAATGAAGCATGATCTCTAATACGAAACGTATGTGCGAAATCGGATCTAGACAACACGATGCTGTACGAGTTAATTAACATAAATTGGTAATGAAAGTGGAAATAAAGCATAATCTCTCATACGAAACGTATGCGAAATCGGATCTAGACAACACGATGTCGTACGGGGCGTTCAGACGAAGTATGCTTCCACGGCGTTAGCAGAAAAACATTTCCGCGTGCTTAACCAAAGTATGTTACAAGATCCACTTTAAGTTAGCTCCCTCGAAACGGGTTGCAACATCAATTGGTGACAAGACTGGAAATTTCCGAATAAATGCATTGAAACAGAAGACACCAGGCTGTCTTTTAGACAAGACGGATGTCTATATTGAAGCGTTTATTGATTATTGTCGCAACATAGCGGTAGTTTCGATTGAAGCTCTGAAGACTGGTGACTGTACTCTCCAACGATTGCATGTAGATTGCAGCGTTTCTTTCCGTACGCCAGAAGATACACTATAACATGGGTCCCGTCAACAGTACGCCACAACTATCGGCGTACCGATTCCATTGGACAGCACGGGTCACGTGACATACCGACAGGCCCACTTGTGAAAGACATTAAACTGACAAAGTTTTCGTTACCAAAACTAGTGAAATAAGAGCCCCATAGCACGTAGACATGTAATCCCTGAAATAAATCCCCTTAATAGTACAGCATCGTGCTGCATTACACTTAGACGCATCACTCCAACCAAAATTTGTCTAGGGGAGAACATTCCAGAGAGGACGGGAATTAGACGCCCGGTGAAAAAATTCCACCTTTATCGTATTTTTATACTATGCATATTTTTGTAGGACGTGTTTCATTATTTTTTTTTAAATCGTGCGCAGGTTTGTTGTTTTATAACTTCCATATATAGGCGTATTATTGAAGGCCATTTGTGGCATTCATTTGTTTGCTGGGTTTGGTGAAGAAGCATTGTTCACCGGCCTTACCCATGGACAGTCACACTTACGACATCCGTCAGGGATGCCCTCGCCTCCTTACATACGACCGCGACACGCTCAACGCTTTAGCCACGGGCATCCGCCCTAACACAGGTCTATGTAATAGGTCAGAATCCTCCGCGCTTGACGCAGCATAACTCGCCACAAGCCTTGGTGAGCCTATGTTCCAAGTTAATCCCCCGCTTATTGTCTATGGAAGCTGGACAGGTTGTTCCCCGCCGCCGTGTACCTCACAGATTTTGTCTACGAGGGGTGAATGATCCCAAACTAGAGGCGCCCACACTAGAGGTGTTGTTCGCTGCTGCGCAAGCCAAGAGTCGGTGTGAGTGTGGCCATGTGGTGAAGGCAGGAAAAGAGGGTATAAGCTATCGCAGCCTGTGAAACTTTGAGGGTCTGTAGCAGCAGGTATTTCCCTCGACGGCATGACTTAGGACCTGCAGGGACTCCGAAACGCGGTGACCCAGAGTCTACGGTAACCCACCTTCCGACTATGTATAATGTGCTCTAAACTTTTGACCCCGAAGGGGGGGGGGGGGGGTGGGTGGGGAGGGTAGAGGCCCCACTTCTCTGTATTTTGTTGTAGCCGGACCAAAGGCCTATTGTAGGGTCGCGGTCAACTGGGGATAACCCCTTTCTATGCAGAATCAAGCGAGGATGGCGCTGGCTGGAGGGTGAGGTGAAAAGTCCAGTCGGCGAGCAGCCTTCACGCAGTTCGGACGCTTGATCCGAACAATGGATCAGTCAAGCCAGACATCGAGCAGTCAAAAGCATAAACCATGCCTCTAACAAATTGACAAAACCCATCCCTCTCGGTCCAACGAAAGACAGAACCACAATATAGAAAAATAAATAACGCCACTTTGAAAACCTATACCACCTTCTACAAATCCAAGGCATGTTTGACCAAATGGGCGAGTGTACATAATGTGTCAGAATGGTCATAACGAGTTCACTAAAAGACCATTTGGCTTAGTAAACGTTCCATCTGCTTTCCAGAGAATGAGGGATCGGGTATATAGGCCTCTAGCGTGACGTCACGAATACACTAGAAACAGGTCGTCCGCCATGTTGGATGACAAACAAGCGCCTGGTAACCGGCCAGTGCTGCACGTTCTAACATACGCCTCCCTGTACATGCAACACAGTTCCTATTCTTTGCGTGCAACATGCCTAATTTTTGTGCTGTTGTTTCTTGCTGCGATCAAGGTAAACGGGATGACAAACATTTTTATCGACTGCCGACAATAATAACGCACCAAGGCCAGAAAACGCAGAATCTATCTGAGAGGAGACGAAAAGGAAAATCGGAAAATGTTCACTTTCACAAAGGTAAATTCTGCCGATATACGCGGTCTTACAATAGGTTTATATCTGACATAGATATATCACCTTATACCTCATATATCAAAAAAAAATTATGGGTTAATAATACACTTCCCTGTAAAGTTCAAGAAGCTTAAACTAGTTGTATTGTTGTGCGGTCGGGATGTAGCGTTTTAGAAGCTGAAACAGGTGCTATGGTTATGCCGCCAGCGTGTGCGAGTGGAAAACCGTATGACGACAGCGAACGAGTAAATTGGACGTAAATGCCTGACTTCCAACGTTTTTGAACGATGTAAGTATGTTCTAATGTAGTGTTACTCTTCTGTGCTTCTATATACGTTCGTTTAGTCTGTCACCTTATAAGATAACTGTAATTAGAGAATTAAGAACAGAGGTGGATGAGTGATTTGATTATGCGTGCTGAACAAAAGGGGGGAAACTTTTGTCAAAAGTATTGGCTATACAGTAGATTTCAAAGCCTAGCCTAATTTTGGTTGTTTACATCACGTTAGGTACTCGTTATCAGCTTGAGGTAGCGAATTTTATAATTTCTTATCATTAATATCGGCTTATTTGCTAATGCAGTTTGAACCACATACATAGGTTACATACATAGTAAATAAATAAATAGGTGTGCGTATCAAACGCTGGACTTTGAGTTTCTCAGTAGCGTGCGGGCTACATCAGTTCAAAATCTAGGGTGAACATTGCACCAAATTGAACAACAGTTGAGGAACAACAATTTGTTACCATTGCACAGCTTGAAAATGTCCTCCGCAAAGAAAACGATTAAGCGAATCTCCCTCGCTCACACGGGTAAACGATGTGGGCTGTAAATCAATAGGTCATGACTACGAATCTTGCCACCTGCTTTTGTAGCAGTTGTCATCGCACCCATTTCATTATGTCTGGAGCTATCTGGGCCCATTTCAAACTTCATGTGCACAACATGGGCCTAAACACCAGCATTTCATTTACGTTTAATTTCTAGAAGATTGGTCAGCGCGTGGCTGGTACAACTGCCCAAGTAGTGAACTACGACGTCGGTGTGCATTCGACGGATGAATCGGAAAGCGAAGCTTCTGTACAACGATATAATTTTCCGTCTTTATTTCAGAGGACACATTTAAATAGCGTAAGTAGGTGAGAGAACTATTGAATGTGGCTTAGTGGGCCACTTTATTCGAAAGAATTTGAACAGAAGCGCTCTTAGAGAACCCTTGACAGAGTTAGAGAGCCAGTCTCATTGGCATTGGGTGATACAAGGCATGGGCCGAACGAAGGTTAAGACGACTTCACCGGACGACAGGTAAGTGAAAGTATATTGTGTTATGATGGTCACTTGTTTTTTGAGAACAGCTATCCTCCGCATTTTGAATGTCGATTCGGCGCCTGTGGTGCATGGAGATTATAAAATCCGTATCCGTCTAGATTTTAAAGCTAATGATATCGTGCAACTCAAGGGTGATGGATGGTGAATTGATAGAAGCCATCAGAATTAATTTGAGAAGGTCAGCCTTAGCTACAGTACACGGGCGAGAGAACCAGTGAATGCGGTTTTGGGGTCCATTGTATTGGGACGAAATGTAGGAGAGTCAGATTTAGGGGGACTAATGATTGAGTGAGAGGACCAATGCAGCTAGTATGGGGGTCTATCGCAGTTTCAAATGAAGAGAAAAGCAACTTTTGGGGGACGAGAGTTTAGTGGGAGGATTTATTTGGCCTTTCATGGATTTTCGTTTGAATGATCACCTATTAGTTGGAAATTGCAGTTTTCCTATATTTTACATAATGATTGTGTGCCTCTGGTCATTGGAGGTGATAAAATATATTTTGGAATGAATACAAAACTAATAAGGTATTGCGGACGGGTGACCATTGTGGATTTCACTGAAACGATGGCAAAATTTAACATATCAGTTTGAGTAATGTGAAGAAGGTGAGAGAACTAGTGAATATGGTTTAATGGGCAATATGAATGAAACAAATGTAAGAGAAACTTTTTGGGGGACCAATGATTGGGTGAAGTTCATACTAATACTTGTTTTGCCCTTTCTTGGCCCTTTCTTTGCAAAGGATGAACATGAAGCAGATGCTGACCCGGTGGTAGAAACGGATGAATCGGTAAGCCATCCTATTTCTAAGGTTCATTATGAATCTGTAAAGCATATCTATGTGAAAAGATTTACACGTTTTAGGGTCAAGTAGCAATATGGTCGGTGGGAATCTCCCTCGCTCACACGGGTAAACAATGTGGGCTGTAAATCAATAGGTCATGACTACGAATCTTGCCAATTTTGCAGCAGTTGTCATCTCACCCATTTCATTATGTCTGGCGCTATCTGGGCCCATTTCAAACTTCATGTGCACAAAATGGGCCTAAACACCAGCATTTCATTTACGTTTAATTTCTAGATGATTGGTCAGCGCGTGGCTGGTACAACTGCCCAAGTAGTGAACTACGACGTCGGTGTGCATTCGAAGGATGAATCGGAAAGCGAAGCTTCTGTACAACGACATTAATTTTTCGTCTTTATTTGAGAGGACACATTTAAATAGCGTAAGTAGGTGAGAGAACTATTGAATGTGGCTTAGTGGGCCACTTTATTCGAAAGAATTTGAACAGAAGCGCTCTTAGAGGACCCTTGACAGAGTTAGAGAGCCAGTCTCATTGGCATTGGGTGATCCAAGGCGTGGGCCGAACGAAGGTTAAGACGACTTCGCCGGACGACAGGTAAGTGAAAGTATATTGTGTTATGATGGTCACTTGTTTTTTGAGAACAGCTATCCTCCGCATTTTGAATGTCGATTCGGCGCCTGTAGTGCAAGAGATTATAAAATCCGTCTAGATTTTAAAGCTAATGATATCGTGCAACTCAAGGTTGATGGATGGCGATTTGATAGAAGCCATGAGAAACAATTTGAAAAGGTCAGCTTTAGCTACAGTACGTGGGTGAGAGAACCAGTGAACGCGGTTTTTGGGTCCATTGTATTGGGACAAAATGTAGGAGAGTCAGATTTAGGGGGACCAATGATTAAGTGAGAGGACCAGTGCAGCTAGTATGGGGGTCCATCGCAGTTTCAAATGAAGAGAAAAGCTATTTGTTGGAGGAATATAGTTTAGTGAGAAGGTTTACTTGGCTCCAATGGATTTTCGATTGAAGGATCGTCTATTCCTCAAAAATTGCAGTTTTCCTGTATTTTACATATTAATTGTGTGCCTATGGCCCTTGGAAATGATATAATCTATTCTAGAATTGTAACGCAATTAATAAGATTCTGCGAAAAGGTGATGATTGTGGATTTCACTGAAGTGATGGCAAAATTGAACACATCAGTTTGAACAACGTGAAGAAGGCGTGAAAGCCAGTGAATGTGGTTTAGTGGGCAATTTGCTTGAAACAAATGTAAGAGAAACGGTTTGGGGGGACCAATGATTGGGTCAAGCGCATATCATATTTGTGTTGCCCTTTCGTTTCAAAGGATGAACATGAAACAGATGGGAGATTTTAAAAGAAAAGCGCGGTTTCGCAAAAGGAGCTATCTCTCGTGCAATAAAGGAGATAAATGTTTTGATGCTAGACATTGATAATGTCCAAAAACTGAATGGCCTTGACGGCGGAGTGAATGCCTTTGAGGAGGCCGAATTAAACTACCATACAGCCATAATCAGCGATGATCAAAAGGACAAGTCGGAAGGCTATCGCCAGATTGTGGTACGAGAAAATTGACTTTCGGGATGCTGTTGGCAGTTGGCTAGCCGAAGCGAAGCCGCATGATTGCGTAAGCTTGCAGCCCCAAGATCCGGCCAGTAAAGTCGGCAGTCTGCACAAGTCCCAAGCTTCCAGTACAAGTTCATTGAGGAGCGCACGGGTCAAGGCGCAAGCAGCAAGAGCGGCTCTGGCGGCTGAGCTGGACACTTTAGAAGATAGAAAACCCATAGAACTTGAAGCATTATAGCCTTCCTGCTGCGCATATGCCTGCATCAACTAGGAAACTGACAGAGGGACACGAAGCCTCAAAGAGCATCGTTTACGACTAACGTTGCGTCTCTTTCGGGTCAGGCATTAGCTCCATCAGGCGTGGCCTGAACGTCGGGCTTACGAGTCTTGCCCGTCCGAGTGAAGTTAAGGGATGGCCACATCTCTGTGGCATTGACATACCCGATGTGGACATTCATGACGTCCATATTTTGATCGGACAGGACATATCGGATGTGGTGATACCCCTGGAGGTACGCCGTGGTAGACCCGGTGAGCGACACGCGACCAGAACGGTTCTGGGATGGACGCTTAATGGACCAGTTGACCACACGAAATCGCACAGCCCGCATTTCTTGCATTTTTGTTGCATTTATCATTTCGCATTAAGGTGCGTTTTGATCCTCACAATGAATAATGGATTAATCTCCAACTACTATATGTCAAATGTTGAATGTATATCCACATCCATAGGATCTCAACATGGCCGCGTGTGAGTGGACGTGCTAGTCTGCGTGGGTCCGAGAAATGCAGTTTAAATGAGTTAGCTGAAACACTTACCGGTCGACAGTTGGTAACAAACTCCGGGAACAGGTAGGAGTCCATGAAGATACCATATACCAATCTGTCTCAGTGGTTTAGAGGAAAAACCACGGAGAAAACGACGCAGACATTCGAGGAGACGTATTATCGCCCGGCATTTACCGAGACTCGCCGGTCAAGCTGTCCTGGGGACCGTCTCAAAATGTGCCATGCCGAGCAAACGCAAGCCCCGTAGGAATAGCAGCGGTTCCAAGATCGAGGCAGATAAAGAGAAGAAACAAAGGACACTTGCTGCTTGGTTTGAAGACAGTGAGGTAAACACTAATGACAGTGCAGCCACCAGTAAGGATAATACTATGGCAAACGCAGAAAAGACCAGCAAACTGGACAGTATACTGGAACTGGTCTCTTGCCTCCCAGAAGTGCGAGAAACTGTAGCCTTACTGAAGAAGGAAATACAGGACTTGAAAGATATCTCTCACTATATGTCAAATGTTGAATGTATATCCACATCCATACCTTCCAGTGTGTCAGGCAAGAAACGGTAAATGTTAAGAAGAATCATCAATCGTTCACAGAACCCTGAAATGGACGACATGACACTGTGGCAAACGTATATTAGAGCTGACATCAGTAAAAACCCTGAAAGTAAAACCGTAGTGTGAACACGATAGACATGTCCGTTTAGCAATGTCTCAGATTGGCCATGTAACAATCATAATTTTATGTACTATGTATTATGTACTAGGCTCAAGGCCCTTGGTACATACATTTGACAAACAAACTGCGCTTTGTGGGTTCAACAATATAAATGAATTTGGCTAAGGATGTAAGTCCATTGGTGTTTCTTGCCCTCATAGCTAAGTTTAGTTTTCACCTATATTGTTTTCGTACATCGTCATAAAGCAGACAAAAAAGTAATACACGATATTCTTTAAAAATGTTAGGCATATCGAAATGACACAAAAAGAATGGTTAAAATAAGGGTAAGATCAGAAATATTACAAATGGTCAGGACGGGAGGCTTAATTAGAAGACCCATTTGAACATTGAATTTGGACATGACGTTGCTCGGGAAGGCGGAATCGGTGATCTCTCAATTTTGTTGGCAAAAAACCTAGATGACGTTCCTTTTTTTCTCGAGAAAGCGAAGGTGGTCACGTGACCGAAATGCCGGCCTCCGACAGGCCGAGGAAATGCGCGTCCCGCCAAAAGAGTCTCAGGGCGGCATTCTCCGGAGCAAGGATGGCCGTGATGTGCGGGAGATTCAAGACGGCCCATGACACCGCGTTCTGGGAGCCGACAACTCAAAGTCACCGTGTAAACACTGGAGTGCCAGCACCAAAGGGTGTGAACAACCAGTATGAGAGAATTAAGCAGGAGAGTGTCAGGCCGGAACGGTGGGTTATGGGAACCAGGGAGTAGCCCCTTGTGCAGGTGTTTCCACGGGCGGGTTTGCAAATGTCGACCAGAGGGGGCAACAAATACCGGAGAGTACTTGCCTCTGGCTCCTGCACAACGCCAGCAAGTTTTGTGGTAGGCAGAGTTAGAGAAATGTTGCTAACATTTCTCGGGCTCGACTGAAACGAACATGTTAAACCACAACCAGGTGAACCCTGAAAACAAGTCGGGACACATTTCGACAAAAACCTACTCGACACTGCTCGGCAAAGTCAAATGCCCGCGGTAACACATTTAAATAAAGGTATCCAAGATATATATTATCCAACATCAAACTTACTTCGAAATAAAGTTAATTTAACTTACCATTGAAAACAGCCATGTTGATACCTCGCCCACCATTCCCCTTTTCAGGAGAAATGGCACTGAAAAGTAGAAACCATGCGAATCAAAAGCCCGATCACATACAGGAGAAATGAAAACAACTGTCATACATCGAAGCAAACAATGCTGATAACAATCCGGGCAATGCCGGACAGCAAATGTACACTGTTTGGTTTCCACGTCCCATACCGACCACACAAATGATCGCGTCGACGGTGTGTACTGCGCGGAATGAGGCTGCTCACAACAAAGGCTAGAGCTCGTACTCACACGACTCCGTTGAAGCAGACAGTGGGAGCGGTCTCGCGTCCCTCGCCCGTCCTCACGGCATACGGGTACTTGCCCGGCGGGCACACTTCCGTCACGCCGCAAGCTCCGCCAGCTGCAACCAATGATCACCACATGTAAGCCACCTGGGGGTAACTAACGTGTAGGTGTCTCATATGGATTCATGCATGTAACATGTGTATGCAGTTAGTCAATGTTAATCATTGAAAATTCGCCTCAGTGCGGATACGTGTACTAACAGGCCAACAATTCTACACGCATCCGAAAAATCTTGTTCTGGACTTCATTCCACACAAGCGAGTAGACTGTTTGTTCTTTATCTAATTAATTGCAACTCATCAAAAAGAACACACCTAATGGCATTTCAGTAGTTAATACAAGTAACACACAGGGAGAGGGTGTCCCTAAGTACACAATACCATGCTAGTGTCTCAATGACGAAAGATATATGGTATGCTCTATATTCCACAATAAAGATTGTTTATACAATATCGGATCGGAACTACAGTCAGTTCAATTGCATGGCCAGCCAGAGGACGTAATGTTCTCAGGTACTCAATGCATCTCACGATGCTTGCTTTGACAGAGGTTGACAAGGCGAAACAGATCCGGACTTCGAAAGCCGAAACCTCAACACATCTCACGCTTCTCGGAACACAGCTCTAAGGATTTTTGTCCTGAAGCTAATTTAGAACGTTCTCCAGTAATGAACAACGTGCTGATGAGTTCCTTAAAGTCATCGAGGACTTAAAAGGGCCATCTGTTAAAGAAAACAACTCTATGTATAAGCACAGAGTTACAAGTTAGGGAAGGGAGATTGATGAGTTAGTTGGTTTGAGAAGGACACGTCAACGTAAGGGTGTCGTGGCGCGCTAAGTAGGAGGATCAACGGTAGAGCGGGGCCAGGCCCCAAGGGGCAACCTACTGCTCTGGTCCACGCATGTCGGAGCCCTATCTCGCACGAACATAACAGCACGTTCGAATACAACACTTGGTATCAACATGCAATCTCTGATTCCACATAATACTCATTACATTTGTTATACCAAGACATAAATCACAGCTTTCACTCATACAGTATTGACATGTAACCATGCAGGTCATGTGTGTCTTCTGATCTCTTTACGAAATGTCCTCGCAGCATGCTCCCTGATCACCGAACCCTTTATCATCGTAATCCCACCCCTTATATCTGGACGCGATCGACACACACAAGCGAAGAGTCCGACGATCGCCCTCCACACGAACACGAACCTGCCGCAGGCGGAGCTGGCGCTTCCGGTTGCTTCTCCCCGCCAGGCGGCGCGGCAGGCGGGTCCTGGTCTTTGACCGCTGACTTCTCCTTGGCTGGCGCGTTCTCCAACGCCTCCTTGGGAGGCACCTTATCTGGCAGTTCTTGCGCAGGTTGATTTGCATTTTGATTAATGTCTCTTTGATTTTCCTTCGTGGCCAGATTTTCGGACATGTGTTCCACAGGTTTCTTGCCTGCCATGGGATTGACAGCATGCGCAAATAAGGTGGAGGATATGGTAAACAAAGCAGAACTTCTACATGGTACATTTGCCATGCGTGTTAATTCAAACCAGACTGTAAATATATTATAGATTTATTTACATACATCTTACGAAATTCAGTTCAACCATGCTTCCAAAATGCAACCATCAATATTTCATTTAAATAAAAAGCAAGCATGCATAAAGCAGTTGTACATGTACACAACACTATCGTTACCACATTGCTGGCTGTACATGTACAATAGTAAGTAGCTACACAACATTTTCATCAAGAACATTTACTACATGGAAGCTTCAGTCTAAACATTGGAAGATAAGACATGCAACTTCTGCTCAACTGGTCAAATTCCTTTACTTCATACTCGGGCAGAATAAATGGATTACACACAATCATCGCAGCTCTTAAATGAATGAATGTCAGTTGTAATCTCAACAAAACATAATTTAACAACATATCTATATATATTTCTATGTCAGAAAAGGCGGTTTAAGGTTTCCTTGACATTGCATGCTTGCTGTCACTTACCAGGGACAAGGGACTGTAGTCGGTCATGTGTCAGGACATAAGTGTCTATCAAATATATGGTCCCAACTACAGCAAGAAGCCATAGTATAAAATTCCTGGAACCTGTAAAAAATAATAAATATAAGTTTATATTATGATGATCAGAGTACTATATGTAAAGAAAAAAACAATACTGAGACAATAATGGTATACTTTTGGGAAGATAAGCACTGGTTTTGATAGTTAAAATTTAATAAATAGCGATAATGATAGCAAGGCATTCTAACCTGAAACCATTGTCCATAGTAGTTTTAATACTTACTTCCAAAATGTCTGATGACGACACGTCTGTATATTCTATTCATTCTTTTTATATTGCTTAGTGCTGCAAAGAAAAAAAAGTAAAGGTAATTTAAATTGATAAGAGATAAAAAAAATGCCTCCTTACATACAATGATCCCACGTTATGTGAGACTGGCAGGAGGCCATGTAACACAAGGAGCTGCATAGAAACAAGGACTCCCAATTAATACTAGCATTACATGTTTTGTTGTAAAAAAACCTCACAGGACAATGAAATGGGGATTGGACAAAGCTTGTTGATGTTATCTGTAATTTTGCTTTAATTTCTCTCCAAGCCAGGTTGTCCATTCATAAGGGCTTTTTGATTTTAGAAATATCTGAGTGTTCATGCTTACAAGGTACCAGCGCAGAGGTTTGAAACCTTACAATGTCATCAACTGTCGTACTCTCGATTTTACCTTCGCTATAACATGTTTTTACAAGGTAGTTGGTTCATGGGATATGGCTGTCCTGGAACCAATATGTATGCAAAAGAGAGTAAGTAAGCTCCGAACCTCAAGAATCGATCTGCCGTCAACCCGTATGCCTTCAATCTAATCATCCAGGTGAATGTGTAGCGGATTGATGTGCATTGGAAGTGCTATCTCATTTATGTAAATTTAGGTCCAGGTTACCATTTCCTGTGAATAAATGAAACCGTGCTCCGAGTACCCAACCAAGGAAAATACATCCTTCTGTTTTTACAGCCTGTGACAAGAAACAGCGTGGGAGCGCGGAAGTTAACGGGCAATAGTTAACAATCGTAGAAACAACTCAGAATATCAAACCCGGCTTCTGCAGGGCAGAACTGTGAAAGTTCATGCATGCCGAAGCTCGCCTCAACACTGGCAAATCTTGACCTCTCATCACCTCCCTCCCAGCTTCCCTACCTATCATAATCCCATCTATCGAACAAAGCCAATTGAAGACACACTCAGTCGCAACAACTACTGGTAACACCATTCACCTTTCGATCCCCATGCTCTCCTGACAGTGACTAAATGTTTATGAATCACTGTCGCAACTACCCGATATCAAGCTTTGTCTGGGCCACTTAGTCTAAGACAGCAGCAGTCACAAGCTACACCATCCACTACCACTTCCTCAGCTATGCCGAGCCATTCTAGGAGTCGAGTCAAAAGTTGGCACCCTGGCAAAGATGATGATGGATGACTTCTCACTCGACCCCCTCCTTACAAATGCAACATATGATTAACTGTAATTAAAAGTTATGTTACTTTTAAACTGTTTTCAAGCTCCATTGAATTCAAAGGTATAAGAGCTTGAAATTGTAACCCTATATTATTTGAATTATGCTTTCGCTTTATAATAGTCTTTCAATTTCTATTGTGATTGTATAACAATGTAATATCCTTTTTTAAATTTTGCATTAAATATATAAAAATATATCCAAATAAATGCTGAAAACCATGTGTGACTATAGCATTGAGGTCAACCATGAAGTAAGCAGTTACATAGGGCAAAGGTTATACGATGAACAAGATCCTTCTGCTGACAGAGTGCTGCTTTTACTGTCATTGACACTGTTGTAGTATTTCTGGTGTCATGCCTGAATTTATGCTGAAAGTTCATAATCCAAACTGACAGGATTCAGATCGGCCTGAGGCTCTTGATATCTTTTATCTATAATTGGCCTGGGCCAGTTATCATACTCCACCCTTTCGTGAATCGGCTGCAACCTCATATTATTACGAGTTGATGGTCGTGCTAACTAGTAAATTAGCATTAAATCTGAAAGCCGCTAAAATCTTGTAATCTGACCTAAAGTGCCCTTCGGTCTGTTTAATAGACAATCATTGCCATAGTTATATGGCGTAGAACAATGAAATATGATGTCACACACAAAAAAATTGTAGCTATTGATTTAAATGGCGTGCCTAGCCACCTAGCTATGCATGACGTTTTTGTGGTCATAATATACTGATATATACTTACATGGTGTAAAGAAGGCTACTGGCTCTCAATATGTGGGAAGGCTTGTAAACGCTAAACATTTAACGTTGTCTGCGATTGAAAGAAGATGTTAACGCATATATGTGAGATAAACTGAGTTTGCATGGCATTAAGACATTTTTTTGGCCCTTCATCAACCTGTAGCAGCCCTTCATTTTCATTATCCGCCCTCAGCCCCGCGACCTTTGGCATTAATGAAAAATGGCTGGCTGCTACAGCTTCATGACGGGCCTATAAAATTATCTAACACCCAGCTAACTTGCGCTATTGTTATATTGATCATCACAACTAGCTCTCCATCCTGATAAATACTCCCTGTCCTTATAATGGCTCTGGGTTGGTCTGACAACCCAGGTTTGTTTCTATTGGCACCAAATGTAGTATTTCTGGTCCCAGGCCTGAACAGATGCCGAACAAGTTAATAACCCAAATGCACTGGATTCAAAACCCCCTCGCCAAACCAGTCTAAAAATTGTTGAACATACTTTAAGTTAACCTTCCCCTTTTCAAAATCCTGCATCTGCTCCTGACCTGATGATCGAGGAAATGAGGTATGTGATGGTGGTGGGGGGGGGGGCCTGGGGACTCGGAAATCACAAAAGATACGCGAGAAAAATCTGACTGTGGAATCCCCCTTTTACCTGAATCCTTTCTATATACAATCCTGGTACATTCCAGTCTTGCCTCAACCTCGGTCAAGGACTGGTGATGCTGAAGAGGGGTAGTCTAAATGATCTCCAACCCCACTAACCAGGTACTGCTAGGTTGGAGTGAGTTCCACTTAGCACCCTCCCACCCTTTTTTTCTGCTTGAGGGATATCAATCTATTTGCTATAGACCTGCTCTATATGCAAGTCCGTTTGGTTTGTTAATGCCCATATGATTACACCAGTCATACAAATTTGGTGTCGGTTTTCATGTAAACATCAGCATCTTTTTTATAAGTAATATCTGCACTACGTACAAACGCATGTGGCATTGCTCTCTCTTAGGCATTACTGGATGTTAAGGGACTGCCCCCCCTCCCCCACAAGACTCACATCGGTTGGTTGGTTATTCAGGATACTTTAACCACTTTTACTAACATCGGACATGTATTGTAAAAAATTTCCCCTAAACAATATCACTGATAGCGAACAAGATGACTACAGCTGAGACAACATAACAGGCATTTGTCTATCCAGACTGGCCCACCCCTGAAGTCAAATACCTGCATGCGCCTTCGAGAGGGTATTTTGGCTTATTGATGGCTGCGTGGCATCTATCCATCGCCGCCACCCATTTGTCACCATTGTCAAGTCAACACAAGCGCAGAGTTCATTTCGTGTGGAAATGGAAGTTAAACAGAAATGCATTATTCAGAAAACTAAATATTAGTACGAGTGGAACAGTTTTTTAAGAAAACGCATTGTGATCCTTGATCAAAAATGTTGACAAGTGACCATGCATGCAACCGATACTTTCCTACACAAGACAATGTGCAGACCCTTTACCTATTTACCGTAATCTGTGTTTAGCAATCTGTGAATTCGATATTCCATTATTGTTTTTGCCACTGTGGCAACATGCAGAGGCCAATCTTGCACCACATACAGTTTGCTTTCGCCATTCACAATGTGGCGAAAGCTATGTCACATGTCTGGTCTATCAAATCCTGTACGGCATTTTACAAACACATGTGGCGAGAAGCAGTGCTGATGGCGAGAAATTTTTGGGGTATGGCAATAGTTTCTATAAGTATGTATCTTACAACTTATCTTGTCATTTTGGTTGAAGTCTCCATGATTACGACGATATCGTCTATTGATTTTTCGAAGCAGCAGACAACTCAGTTCTGTCCGCCACCTTGCCCACCCAGTGGAGAAACTGTGCATGCGTGCATGTCGTTAAAACCACACCATTTGCTTGGTGGCTATTCATACACCCAGCCATTGACACGAGATAAGCGAAACGCCACCTGGTAAAAGCCGCTGGTGAAGAATGACCAAATACGAAATGGCGCGATAAACAACAAGAAAGTCTCATTTCAACCAGCTTGATAGTAATGCAATACTTTGTTAGTTCACATGCATGTGGGTTTTTTGGTAAATATGAAGTTTAGGTATCAGAGTACAAAATGACAAGGGTTTGATGGATCGTGCGGTTAACAACACTTAGTTGCCCACAAAAACAAATCTTACACCGTCATACTCTACATGAGGACATGAGACTGTTGTGCTGAGCAACAACTCTCTCATATGGGACTAGCGCCAACCTAGCTACTGAAAGGGCAGTCATGAACTGACTGGTCACAGCAGGCTATAGCCTCATGTGGCGTTGTTGCTTGAAACCAACAATGTCTTCACCATCAAATCCTGTATGGCAATGCACAAACATGCATGGCGAGAAGCGGTGTTGAAGGTAAGAACTTTTTGGAGTATGGGAATAGTTTCTGGAAGTATATATCTATCAACTCACTTTATTATTTTGGTTCAAGTCTTCATTATTACGATGATAACGTTTACTGTTTTCTCAAGCCAGCAGATCACTCTGTTCCATCAGCCATCTTTGCCACCCAGTGGAGAAACTGTGCATGCACGCATATCATCAAAACAATACCATTTGCTTGATGGCACTTTATACACCTAGCCATTGACACACAATAAGTAAAATGCAACCTGGCGAAAGCCGCTGGCGAAGAATGACCAAATACGAAATGGCATGATAAACGACAAGAAAGTCTCATTTCAACTGACTAGCATGTGAGTTTTGCGGTAAAGATGAAGTTTAGATATCATAGTACAAAATGACGATGGTGTGATGGATCGTACGGCGTACCATTATTAAAAACACTTAGTCGCCCACACAAACAAATCTTCCACCCACATTTTCTGCCTGCCGATATGAGACTGTTGTGCAGAGCAACAACTGTCTCATATGGGACTAAGCAGGCCACTGGCACTGCACATTAATTGTAAATTGGTAATTTGCAGCACAGGCCTTCACAATCACACCCACACTGTCTGACTGTGGCCACAGGCCACACCTTCCAAAACACAGGTCAACAAGAACACTTAGAATCGCATTACAATTTCGAGGTGACACGTACACACAGATATTAGCAACTTGAAGAATTATAACACTTCTTTATCTTCTTGTCTTCTGTATCATTGCCTCACAGGTGGCAGGTGAATAACACAACATATTATAGGTTGACCCGTCGCCACATCCCTCTTCGACACCGATGGCTACCTTGCTTCGGTCCAATCATATTGCAGTCAGGGAACGGAACCACTCTACACACTTCTTAGCGAACTCGCCTACTCGCTGCTGATTTGAAAGGGCGCGATCATTATTGATTATTAGGTGTCCAACCTAATCTAATCGCGATCTGCCCCGAAAGTTGACATCTTAAAATTAATTGGCGAGTGTCAAGGCTCCGTTTCGGCCGACTGGCAAAATAACAAATAATTAACAAAATTAAGCCAACCCAATGCCCATCGAGAAGCGCGCCATTTTGCCGGAGCAAGTGACGTATATTGTGACCCTCATGTGGGGCCGCCTTACGTTAGAACAGGAAGTTATCTCGCGGAGGGAACTCTAAACAGTGGAGGTACTA
Organism: Arenicola marina; assembly: GCA_964019135.1. Taxonomy (NCBI): domain Eukaryota; kingdom Metazoa; phylum Annelida; class Polychaeta; family Arenicolidae; genus Arenicola; species Arenicola marina. The sequence continues at coordinate 18,717,805 of OZ025248.1, read as the reverse complement.
GGGAAAACGCGTGAAGCGAGAGATCAGGGGAAGGCTGCACCAAGCGTTCGTAAAATGTACGCCGGTCGTATCGTGGTCGTATATGATACGCTCTCCATACGTCGGTTGCACGACGAGGTCGCAAATCGTACGCGGTCGCAAAAGGGGGCGTAAATATACGACCGCTACGGGGTAGGCGTACCGTGGTCGTATATCAGTAAGCCACCAAGACCATCTAATTTCTACGCTTAAGGTAGATGCATAGATTACATTTTTTTCAGACAAAGTTCTTGAAACAATTTCAACTTATAGTAATGTGTATCCAAAACGATAAAATAACATACAAAAGATATGTCTTCTACCTACTTTTTTGGCAAATTGACGTTGAGTAGGTAGGGGGTCACATCTAATTTTATAATGGCTGTCAATGGAGAATTTTGTAATTTCGACACGAAATATTCAACAACAAAAAAACGGCTCAGAAAAAGTTAAAAAAAATTTGTCTGTGACAAGCTTGCTCCTTGTTTGTTCAAATAAGGTCTTCTACCTCGTTTTTTCGTAAAATGACTCTGAACATGGAAATTGTGCCGGTGATTCTGAGGGTCGGAATGGGAAACATGCTGAAGTACACGCCAAGTACTCACAAGATTGAATAAGATACTTGGTGTTATAAAATTTACATGAAGACATTTAAGCAACCAAACGTGTAAGCATATAGGCCTACGATGATGTAGGGGATCTCTACCCCCCCCCCCCACCCCACCCCCGCCTCTCCCACTGATTTACTGTGCCTGTGTGGTCAACGCTATGTAATTTGCCGGCTTGTTTCTATTGCCAGTTCGTTCAAAGATATATTTATACATCCCAATAAGTTCTTTAGTTTGCTTGGACTTGCGTTTGCCTATCAATTTCCCTTTACAGCGCATCAGTTTCGCGACTTTGTTACATAAACAAGAACTAAACGATGAGGCGCTGGGGACAATAGGCCATTCGCCAGATTAGCCTGGCTCCGCGGCCCAACTTCGCTCGCTCGCTCACTTACAAGTATGAGTATGAGCGGCGGTACCAGCTTTTACATTAGTAAATATTTTCAAGCTTAACTTGCAGATATAATTTGTGCATCGACTAAAGCATACTTAACGAATTATTTTAAAGATGCATATATTTTCGGGACTATTTATGCAACTTTCATTTCGTACCTTTTTTGTGCACAATTTATCGATTACTCATTGTTATTGGTTGACCAATCCTTCCGTTGGTATTACTCTACAGAACTGGGAAAGCAATATATCACTCGTAGAAGGAGCAGTTTCATTGCAACAGCAGCCACAATACGAAGTTAAAGCAGTATTCTACTAATGTATTGAATATATAGGACAGTATTGTAGATAAATCATCAACACATAGATATTTTACATGATAAGGGTTTCCACCCATGGTGCAATATTGTCTTAAGCACATTTTAACATCACTGAATACCATAAGATATTGTAGTCATGGTTTTGGGTAATGGTGCATAATGATAGCTTTGATTGACAGGGTTTTTTCTATTAACAAGCATTTTCAACTACCCCATATTTATGTAACTTATTAACTAATAATTTGATGCAAACACGTTTTACTTGCTTAAAATGTGACTGCTTTACGGAAGCGTGAATGTATGTGCTAAACGGCTCTTTTTGCGGCGCGCCCAATCTGGCAAGGGTAGTTCTCTGACTTTAATAAATGAGTTTGCACCGATGTAGAACCGTTTCCTGCGCGGGAAGTGTCCCCGGCCTGCGAACGACACGGAGTCGTGATAGGCTACTTCCGACGTTTGTGCGTCCGGCGTTTCAGATTTGCGACCACCGTTTGCGACCGCATGGTGCAACCGGCCCCAGGGCCGCGATTTGCGCTGCACTAAAAGCAGAGATTATGTAAGGTATATTAATTTGGCTCAATTATTTAACACTAAATTGACGTTTGCATTTTAACATTAACAGTAAACCATTTTTAAACGAATATCAAACGGTAGCGATGGGCAAAAGTCGGCTTTCCACCCTGTGCCACTACGTATTATCCGAAAGGGTGGTCCCAGGTTGATCACAATTTGCACCAGTCTGGTTGTTGCAGTCGTAGCACTCCGAAAGTTCATCAGTCCCCGCCAGGTTGGGGATTGAACCCCGGTTGCGAGATTACAAGGCATGCGCTACCGAAGTCGGCATTATAATAGACCTAGCTGTATCAAATAGTTCAAATAAATAAGTTTTGGCAAACTTAACTTTATGTGACTTATATATTTATAACCGCCAAACTTTCGTTCAAAAAACTATTATTTACATGAATCTTACTTTATTTGTAACTTTATTTTTCGATATGTTTAAAAGTTCGATCAGTTTCGGCTGCCACCTTAGGTTTTTTTGTGAACGTTTTCCTAACGTTAATCTGCAGTTTACATTGCAAACGTTTTTTTGTAAACGTTTTTTTGTAAACGTTTTTGTAACTTTTTACTTTACTTTTTTAGCTTGCAAGATTTATTTGTAAACGAAAAATAAGCGTAGTAAAGTAGCTGGAAACCATATATCAACCATGCAAGCCACAATCTAACGTTCACTTAACGTTGATATTTCGTCATCGTGCAACCGTTTCTTGCAAACGTTAAGTTAACGTAGCAGGAACGTTGTCAGTTAACCGGCAACCATATATCAACAATGAAAATCACAATCTAACGTTAACTTAACGTTTAACATGCTATCCGGGAAGGTACCCAAAAATCAAAATATTTGGATGACCGATGCGCAACGAATCCCCGGGGGGGGGGGGGGGTGTTAAATGGGACTTGGTGGGGCCAGACTGATGGTTGTCCGGGGAGGGGGGGGGGAGGCTGCAAATCATTTACAGATATCTGCAACTGATTTGCATATACATGTATAAGTTCGCAGCATATACATGTATAAGTTCGCAGCATATACATGTATAAGTTCGCAGCATATACATGTATAAGTTCGCAGCATATATACATGTATAAATTCGCAGCTATCTGCAAATGATTTGGAGGTATCTGTACATGATTTAGAGATAGCTATGAATTATTTTCAGATATCTGTGAATCATTTTCAGATATCTGCAAATCATTTTCAGATATCTGCAAATAATTTGGAGATATCTGCAAATGATTTAGAGATATCTAAATTTGATTTGGAGATATGTGCAAATGATTTGGGGATATGTGCAAATGATTTGGAGATATCTGTAAATCACTTCAGTTTAAAAAATCTGCAACTCAGTTTACAAATATCCATAAATAATTTGGAGATATCTCCAAAGGATTTGTAGATATCTCTAAATAATCTCTAAGATAATTTGCATATATCTGCAAATAGGGGGTTTCACGTGCCATACAGTCTGCTAAGAACACTGAGATATATTTACTAACTTATCTCATGCAAGATTCATTTCCTTATGCAACTTCGGTAGGTGTCGCACCGAACAATGACCACAAGGCGATGACTTCGCCATATTAAATTTTCGCTTAGTTATTTCTACTGTGGATAATGACAGATACAACACTTCTCATTAAATACCTATGTCATGTCGATGGCGATGTCTTTTTTAAACAAACCCAACAGACAATTAAACCGCTGAGACAGAAAATCACGACGTTCGTTAAAATATATATTTCCGTCTTTAAAGTGCTGACAAGCCTTGAATGAGAAGAGAAAAAAGACCAACTGAGGGCCAAAACTGCACACATCTGTCCATATAAACTACAAATAGTTAGAGATATCTTGAAAACAAATATACGGATAAAGAAACATGCATGATCATATGATAGATATTACTTACTTGATACCGGAAATATATCGTTGATAACCTTGCTTACGATCTTGCCCGTATTTCTGACGGACGAGAAATGTACACAAAAATTTGTCGCTTTGGGGAAATGGAAACTAGGCGGATATATTTGGTGATGAGCATTGACAATGGCTTCTAATATATGCGAGGAGTTCAGCGTGTTTTGCAAACAGGCAAAACATCTTAGACAAATTCTTTCAGATACCCAAAGATGTTTCAAAGACATAAACTATGCAGGGAGTTTAAACGGATGTAAGTTCAGGCTGATGCGGAGCTGTGATGCGATGGGCCCTGGCACTTGTCCAGCCGCAGCGTTCTCTCACTCGCGGCCCTCACTCGCTTTGATTTTGATGTGGTGTCCCGTTTTTGTCTACCTCTTTGAGAAAATATCCAACGAAGCTTCCAGTGCCTGAGTAACAAAGGTATCTTTGTCTAAAATGAAAAATACAATAACTAATAAGTAATATGAACTAACAGAGTAAAGACAATGTTTTTTTTTTAAATCTATGTGACCGGTGTCTCTTTGTATTACTAGCCCCTATTTGAGAGTGATGTCATCTACTGGCACTCACCCAAACTTAGGTTAAATTATTAATATGGATAGGCTCTGTTTAAACTGGATGTTAGTAGAATACTATCAAATATATATATATATATATATTTATTAGTTTCATCTATTCTGTAGAGATATATCTAGCTTAATATTCAAAATAAATCCCACCTTGGCTTGCTATAATGCATATTCTATTGTGACATCATTTTTATAACATTTTGATGTGACAACTACTAGCATTATAGCTGAGACAAAGTCTTGAATTCAGTTGTAAAATATTAAATAATATTAATAAATTATACCCTCGCATTACCTAAATTTGTGGTTACCTAATTTCGTGGTTACTAATAAAACTTCTGGTTTAATAAAATCATGTGACATAATTTATGCTTGCATTTGTTATCACTGAGCACATTGTTTTTATATATAGTTAGAATACAAATATGTCGCGAATTGTCCCCAGGAAGGTGCGTGAAATTTCTTTAGAATATCTGATATGATACATAGCATATTTTTAGCAAATACCAATTTTTCAATATTTTAATTTAACCTATTTTAACAGAAACTAAGCTGAAATTTGAAATTAGTGACAATCGTCTGCTAACAGTCGAACTAGGTCATCAGATCACATGATCAGCACAAAATATTTCCAGCATAAATAACAAAGTATGGAAAGCCAACCGAGCCATATCTTTCTATAAAATATACATACCATCAGTGGTTTGGTGCAATTTTAAAGGCCAATTCTAATGCTTAAAAGACATAAAACCACCATAACGCTTTGGTTAATACTGTACAGCATATTATTTTTTTTTTAATATTTGTTCATCGAAGGCAATAAATTATTTTCCAGGGCTCCCCAACGCCCAAGAGGCACAAATATCGGTCTTACTCTGCAACGTCCCTCACCATGGCTTACATTGACGTTAAACCTAAATCCTTCAGAAAGGCCACCAGGAAGTTCGGTGTCCCAGAACAAACTTTTAAGAAATCAACAGCTTTAGACTGAATCAGCCCAATGTTCTTTTTTTTCTCAATGTTGATTGGCCGTCCATACCTCTGTGAGCGACTGCGCGTGCCAATGACGTAAGCCCACGAAATTAGGTTACACGGCACATTACGTTCCTACTGTGACATGTCAACAAATGTCTGCTAGTTAGTGACTCGTTCTTACATGTAGATCGTAAATATTTTATAGTGGATAAACAACAACCAACCACTTTTATTGCAAACAGAAATGACGTTATGATGCAATACAATATTTTGGCAACACCGGTAATTTTTGTATTACCCCCACCCCCGTCTTGTCTCACCACGCTCACTTTAAATCGACAAAAGGCCCTATTTAAAGCCGCACCCTGACTTGCAGCTCCTAATATAAGCCGCGGCTTCAAATAGGCAGTTTACAGTACTTGGCATAGGCCTATTTTATTATTTGATACCTTAAACATACAGTGGTCTCTATATATACAATCTTCTGTGAGACCAGTCAATGAAGTCGTTGTTGTACAGTGGTTCCTGCAATATATAGCTATGACTACACTACTACCAATGTTTAGACCCATTATATGACTGGCACATAATCCAGAGCTGGAGAAACCATAATCAGCATAGCAGCTTTATTTGACTGAATGCTGATGCTATCCTGGATAAGCTGCATCAAAGAATCTGATGCTGTATTATAGTGCCTTTTGAGTGAGTGACGATACTGGAATGAAAATTGTCCATCTCTGGGCTTCCCTCTGTTATACAGTCTTTTTAGGCTGGCAGAACAGAAGTTTTATAACACAGGGACCACTGTATATGATTGCCTCCATTATACAGTCTTTTTGGCCTGGCAAAACAGAAGTCATGCAATGCAGGAACCCTGTATATGTGTTGCCCTTAAAGTTGATGGTGCTCTAGTTCAGGTTGGAATGTGAGCAGATTGACTAGTTCAGGGTGGAGGGTGAGCAGATAGACTAGTTCAGGGTGGCGTGTGAGCAGATTAACTAGTTCAGCGTGAGCAGATAGGCTAGTTCAGGATGGAGGGTAAGCAGATGAACTAGTTCAGGGTGGAGGGTGAGCAGATGAACTAGTTCAGGATGGAGGGTAAGCAGATAGACTAGTTCAGGGTGGAGGGTGAGCAGATGAACTAGTTCAGGATGGAGGGTGAGCAGATGAACTAGTTCAGGATGAAGGGTGAGCAGATGAACTAGTTCAAGTGGAGGGTGAGCAGATAGACTAGTTCAGGGTGCTGTGTGAGCAGATTGACTAGTTCAGGGTGAGCAGATAGACTAGTTCAGGATGGAGGGTGAGCAGACGAACTAGTTCAGGGTGGAGGGTGAGCAGATGAACTAGTTCAGGATGGAGGGTGAGCAGATGAACTAGTTCAGGATGAAGGGTGAGCAGATGAACTAGTTCAGGATGGAGGGTGAGCAGATGAACTAGTTCAGGATGAAGGGTGAGCAGATGAACTAGTTCAGGTGGAGGGTGAGCAGATGAACTAGTTCAGGTGGAGGGTGAGCAGATAGACTAGTTCAGGATGGTGAATGGTCAAATGAAGTAGTTCAGAATGGAGGGTGCACAGATGAACTAGTTCAGGATGGAGGGTGAGCAGATGGACTAGTTAAGATGGAGAGTGAACAGGTTAACTAGTTCAGGGTGAGCAGATGGGACTAGTCCATGGTGGAGGGTAGCAGATGAACTATTTCAGGATGGATGATGAGCAGATGGACTAGTTCAGGATGGAGGGTTAGCAGATAGACAGGTTCAGGGTGAGCAGATGAACTAGTTCAGGGTGGAGGGTGAGCAGATGAACTAGTTCAGGTTGGAGGGTAAGCAGATGAACTAGTTCAGGGTGGAGGGTGAGCAGATGAACTAGTTTAGGGTGGAGGGTGAGCAGATGAACTAGTTCAGGTTGGAGGGTAAGCAGATGAACTAGTTCAGGGTGGAGGGTGAGCAGATGAACTAGTTCAGGGTGGAGGGTGAGCAGATGAACTAGTTCAGGTTGGAGGGGAAGCAGATGAACTAGTTCAGGATGGAGGGTAAGCAGATAGACTAGTTCAGGAAGCAGGATGAACAGATGAACTAGTTCAGGGTGGAGGGTGAGCAGATGGACTAGTTCAGGGTGGAGGGTGAGCAGATGGACTAGTTCAGGGTGGAGGGTGAGCAGATGGACTAGTTCAGGGTGGAGGGTGAGCAGATGGACTAGTTCAGGGTGAAGGGTAGCAGATGGACTAGTTCAGGGTGGAGGGTGAGCAGATGGACTATAATAATTATCTGAACTCCCAATAAAACATAAAGCAGTCTAGGTTGAAATTAACGTTTTCAATAAGGCAACATACCGGTAGGTGAAGCCAGAGTTACTATTAATGCGTAGCAAATCCAATATGATCCCTGTAGCCTTTAGGTCACATTAGATCGGCCAACCCCCCCCCACCCCCTGCCCCCTCAAAACATCTTACTATCAAAACTGGTTGAAAGATGTCTGTTCCGGAGTCTTTGTGTTGACTACATGAACCATAACTCCATCAGTGATGGTAGCATGGTAACAGCGTTGATTTACTGGAGATGTATAGCTTGTGGACAATAAGCTAACATGTACAATAGACCGTAGCAGGAGCTGAGGCTTATATGCTAACAAACAGTGTTAATATCACAGCTATACAGAAAAAACACCAACCGTACAAAACGAAAATTCTATACATACATGTTCAAGATTTAATAGTTCTCTTATATGAGTGTATAGATGGGGTACACTATTTTATTCAAGAAATCATTAGAGAGAGAAGTGAAACCCTGACTAAACTAGGTCAAATGAGTCAGAGAGCATGTTTACTTGCCAGTGTTTGCTCTCTAGTCCCTAGTGTAGCTAATTCCTAGCCATTAGTGGTCCCCATCACAGTTTTCCAACTGGATATAATGGGAAGTTCTATGTCCGGCCGGGCACATTCAGACTGAAGTCTGTCGATGTGTAGTAGGGAATGTCATTTTTGTCCAGTATAATGGAGGCATAGAGTGGGTTGTTGTTGTTAGCTTACAGGCGGCCCAGGGACGGATGGGGTGAAGCCTTATCTTCTATTACAATATATATGTCATGTAATAATATATAATTTACATATCATATATTGTATATGTAATTATATAGAACATATGGTATTATTACTGTTTGCTTGATTTGATTGGTTTGATTTTCCAAGTCCTATATAACATATGGCCTAATAGTTATTTCTGGAAAAAGTGATTGATTTGTATGCCTTACTCAATGGATTGATTTTATTCATTACTTTGTTCAGACGATTTCTCTCCTTGCTTGAGACTGGAAGTCTACTACCACGTATTGGTAAGAGGATACTGTAAACACTGTGGCAGCTGGTGACCTATGTAGTTAACTCATCGTGACTGAAACGCTTGTTTACCTCCTTGCAGCCCAACTGGTTTCCGCAGAGTTTACCGAATCGGAACAAGAGGAATTGGCCAACCTGATGAAGAAGCCGCCGGCGTTTGTCATCCTGGGACAGACCAACCAGTCCAAGGCTGTCGTTGTCAATGAGATCTTGGAGCGCCACGTGTTACCCGTGTCGCCGTCGTCGCCGGTGTCGGGGTCCCGGGGGGGACATCTGGGTGGCTGCCAGGACACGGGGGAGGTGCGGTGGCGAGCCCTACAGTTCATGTACGGCGAGAGCCCCCGCGTCAGCCTCTGCCTCCCCAACAGCTTCGAGCTGGTGGGTCACCTAGAGGCCAACGTCAAACCCTGGACTACTATTCCCTTGCAAGACCTCCGCCTGAGGTACTCAGATCAATTCTGTGAACATGACGCTGATGCCAGCGGGTCCCCGGGTCCCACTGAGGCCGGTGGGGCTGCTCCCCAAGGGGAGGAGGCTGTGGAATATCCCAAGCATGAGACCAACCGCGGGGAGTCTGCTTCTCGCTGTGCCGTGCTAGAAATCCGTCTCAACCACCCGTTGCTACGAGAAGGTGGTCAGATTCTAGTTTCAGGGACACCAGACCCCACGAATCCACGAGCTTCTCTCAAAGACTTGATACAATCCTGCACCTCGGACTTAGTCCCAGTTTTTATTTATGCCTTGAGCCAGAACTGTCTTTCTGAAATGGTGAGTATAATAAGTTTTTGTTGTCTCTCAATAATTTAAATCTGCAAGAAAAGTCTGCTCGTATGGAACACGAGTGAAATGGTAGATTGAGTTGAGAACGTGAACGTTTCTGCTTCGTTCGCACCGCTGCAGGAAACTCCCTGCAAGTCTCCCCAAATATATAACCCGAAGAATCAACTTTCCTATGTAGTGTCCTGACCCCAGCTAGAGACCATTGCTCCCGTATTGTTAAATGTTACTTCAGTCATGGGCTTTCTGATATGAATACAATTATGTGTTTCTTTGAAGGAACTTTGCATCTTGAGCGAGTTGAAAAAGTGCCTTCCCGAGATCGCTTTATTCTTCATCCGGGTTCCGGACACGTTTACCTCCGCTCCAGACCTGCTGGCCAGCTTGCCGCAGCCTCCCGTCCGCTCCAGGGTGGCCTCCACCCTCCAGGAGACCTACCCCGCCTCAGAGCGCAATGACACATTTGGAACACCCGGGATACCATACAATCAACGCTTCCCGCCAGAGGGGGACACCAGCGTCCTGCGTCGCAGCGCCGTCTGCGGGGAGACTCGCCCGAGGCCTGTGGAATCTCACCCCACCGGACGCGTCCAATCACGGAAGCGCTCCGCCGTGCATGGCTCCGCCCCGTCTTCCCTCAACCTCTTCCAGCAGCTCGTGGATTCCGGATTCTTAACGATATTGCCCGGCGGAGTCCGGGCGCGACACCGCTCCTACCTTCGGGATCTGCAATCTCCCGACGCCGATCCGGACAACTGCCCGGATGGCGTCCTCTCCCACAGCATGGATTCCGCCTCCTCCTACTGCGATATCTACATCGCGGAGAGTGAGCTGGTGGAGGACACGGACAACCTGATGTACGTGTTGCCCCGCTTCGTGCACCAGGTGCTGCAGTGCCAGCTGCTGAAGGCCACCAGCCTGATGAACCTCGTCCACACGCGCTGCCTGCAGATGTTCATCCTGATGGTCTTCGACATGCAGAGGGACATGCAGATGACGCCGAAGCGCCTCGAGTTCGCCAAGTCGAAGGAGAGCGAGCTGTACGAGTCGCTGATGGACATCGCGCTGAAGAAGCAGGACGAGATACGGCAGCTGATCGCCAACACCATCAGCGGGATGAGGGACGACCTGGTCAACAAGGCCGCGGGGTACGACTTCATAGGTACGTGTGTACGGCCTTGTAGACGGAGTTGTTGACATATTGGCATTGTAGGCAGAGTTGTTCACATCTTGGTTTTTGATATCTTGGCGTTGTAGGCTGGATTGTTGACATCTTGGCGTTGTAGGCGGAGTTATTGACATCTTGGCGTTGTAGGCTGGGTTGTTGACGTCTTGGTGTTGAAGGCGGAGTTGACGTCTTGGCGTTGTAAGCGGAGTTGACGTCTTGGCGTTGTAGGCGGAGTTGACGTCTTGGCGTTGTAAGCGGAGTTGACGTCTTGGCGTTGTAGGCGGAGTTGACGTCTTGGCGTTGTAAGCGAAGTTGACGTCTTGGCGTTGTAAGCGGAGTTTATGGCGTTGTAACGGAGTTGATGTCTTGGTGTTGAAAGCGGAGTTGACGTCTTGGCGTTGTAGGCGGAGTTGACATCTTGGCGTTGTAAGCGGAGTTGACGTCTTGGTGTTGTAAGCGGAGTTTATGGCGTTGTAACGGAGTTGATGTCTTGGCGTTGAAAGCGGAGTTGACGTCTTGGCGTTGTAGGCGGAGTTGACGTCTTGGCATTGTAAGCGGAGTTGACGTCTTGGTGTTGTAAGCGGAGTTGACGTCTTGGTGTTGTAGGCGGAGTTTATGGCGTTGTAAGCGGAGTTGATGTCTTGGCGTTGAAAGCGGAGTTGTTGACGTCTTGGCGTTGAAGGCGGGGTTGTTTACGTCTTGGCGTTGTAGGCGGAGTTCATGACGTCATGGTGTTGTAGGCTGGGTGGTTCACATCTTGGCGTTGTCAGAGGAGTTGTTGATGTCATGGCATTGAATGCGGAGTTGTTGATGTATTGGCGTTGAAAGCGGAGTTGTTGACGTCATGGTTGTTATAATATGACCAAGTCTCCAATTGTTAATTTAAATGTTTATTGGTCGTCGGATAAGCGAGAAGTGAGAGAGATACATGTAGCTGATTTACCATATCTATATTATGTACCCCTCCGCGTGTATAACATTCTTCCACAATATTCTTCCAATATTACTATATCCCCCTCTTTATAAAGAAATTCTACATGGCCGTATACAAGTCGTTGTGGGCGGTGTCGTTGACGTAGCTTCGAGAATAGTAGTGAACTTAAACTGTTGATATACGGACACCGCCGATATCGAAAGTTACATGGCGAAATGTCTACTAAAGCCCGTCCGGAAAACATACGTCAAATGAAATATTTCCTCGTCGTTCAGGATATCCACAAAGTACTGGCCTTGTCTGTGCCTCTGGTGGGTTGTGTAACTCACAGGAAAAAACTCAAAGAGTTGGTTTTCAGTCACCATTCTCCCGTTATGCGCACCATGCCTCCTCTCTGTAATAGATATCTATGTTCATAAACAACACCAGCCTGCGGATGTTATGTCTAGGCCAGACTGAGATACCTACTCTACATAAAACACAAGCACCTCTTCGGGTGTGGACTCCTGGCCCATAAAACTAGGACCCCCGACAAGGGAATGATGTTCGAAGTCTGTGAGGCCCGTCAACACGCCCGTTCAGTTTGACCGTGATAACCCTGGGATATATCCTAGATTATCCTAATCTTAAACCTACAGAGATATTCGGGTCACCCTATGCAAACAAACTATCGATATAGCGGTATAATGTATGGCTTCACTGCCGCTTAGATATAACGAAAGTGCACTGACATGTACTTGTATGGTACTTTTTATGATACTTACATATCACAAACACTTCTAATCTTGGTACATTGGCGATTAAGGCCAAGTGCGGCAGGCGCCAAGCGAGTGTTTTATGTACTACTGATGAGCGTCTAGCGAGTAGAACTGGAACTAACTTGTGAGCGATAATCAAGGAAAATGGAGGAGCACGCAGGCAGGCGCCTAATGCGAAAAAAAAAGAAAAGAGATTTACTAATCAGAGAGTTTGAGAGAAATCTATTTAGTGAAACTTGGGCAAAAAGTATTATCTATATATGTACCTTGTGAGGAAGATCCCATTTTCAGTCATATTGGTACGGCGGGGGGGGGGGGGGGCAGTTTTGGGAAATCATAGTGACATAATTAGTACGGTGACCCCCACATATTATTCACTCATTATGTTTACTAACAAATGGACAACATTCAGAAAGTTTTTGAGGTATTTCTATCGAACAGTTTTTTTCTGAGGCACAAAATTGGTGAAATAACCTGAATTTTGGCTAATTTTCCCATATGGTCAATGTTATTTTCTTGGATAATAAATGCTTAAATACAGAAAAGTAAGCACGGTGACGTATCTGTTTTATTGCATTTTTCGATAGCCCGCCCTGGCTCAGGCCGTGGCTTAGACTGTGGCTCAGGCCGTGGCTCAGGCCGTGGCTCAGGCCGTGGCTCAGGCCGTGGCTCAGGCCGTGGCGCAGGCCGTGGCTCAGGCCGTGGCTCAGGCCGTGGCGCAGGCCGTGGCTCAGGCTTGGCGCAGGCCGTGGCTCAGGCCGTGGCTCAGGCTTGGCGCAGGCTTGGCTCAGGCCGTGGCTCAGGCCGTGGCTCAGGCCGTGACTCAGGCCGTGGCTCAGTCGTGGCTTAGGCCGTGGCTCAGGCCGTGACTCAGGCCGTGGCTTAGGCCGTGACTCAGGCCGTGACGCAGGCCGTGGCTCAGGCCGTGGCTCAGGCCGTGGCTTAGGCCGTGGCTCAGGCCGTGACGCAGGCCGTGGCTCAGGCTGTGGCTCAGGCCGTGGCTCAGGCCGTGGCTCAGGCCGTGGCTCAGGCCGTGGCGCAGGCGTGGCGCAGGCCGTGACTCAGGCCGTGACGCAGGCCGTGGCGCAGGCCGTGGCTCAGGCCGTGGCTCAGGCCGTGGCTCAAGCCGTGGCTCAGGCCGTGGCTCAAGCCGTGGCTCAGGCCGTGGCTCAGGCCGTGGCTTAGGCCGTGGCTCAGGCCGTGGCTCAGGCCGTGGCTCAGGCCGTGGCTCAGGCCGTGGCTCAGGCCGTGGCTCAGGCCCTCGCTCAGGCCGTGGCTCAGGCCCTCGCTCAGGCCGTCGTTTATTCCGAGACTATTGACACTTGCCCCTCCGCCCCACCTAAAACTATAAGGATCCGGGTTCTGGAGCGCGAGACACAAGGCGAAAAGTACGCTGTGCATCATTTTCCTTTCGCTTTCAGGAGTGAGCATCCCACGTGGCGGCGAGATCACGTCGCCCGCTGATCTGAAATTCTGCACTGCCCAAATTCAGGACTTGGTCATCGGGAATCTGAACAGCGCCATCGCCACCAAGCTGCTGGGGTCTGTGGACATTCTGAAGGACAGCTACACGGGTGAGACGCCGTGAGACGCCGTGACCGCTGCGTCCTGGGTCTCTCCACCTCCGTTGCTCAGTTGGTACTACCGGGCTTGACCCGGGCTTGCTTCGGTAACATATCGACGTCAGAATCTATGGATTGTTTCACATCTCACGTCGTTATGTCCTTGGCTTCCCGATTTGACCCCTTTGTGCACAGTCGTTCATCTTGTTAGACCCCACAGAATGTGTTATTCTAGTAAAGGATAGGCATGAGTAATACGTGAGCTATACTGAAACAATGGCTCGCCCTACCATAAAACAATGACCTGCACGTATTCATTTAGCCTACGTACAAAATTTAGAGATAATGGTACATGTATCAGCGGGCCCTGGTTTCACAATGGGCCACAGTACCCAGTCACAGGGTGCAGGATGGGTTTACCCCGTACCTGGTGTCACAATGGGCCACAGTACCCAGTCGCAGGGTGTGGGATGGGTTTATCCTGGACCTGGTGTCACAATGGGCCACAGTACCCAGTCACAGGGTGCGGGATGGGTTTACCCCGTACCTGGTTTCACAATGGGCCACAGTACCCAGTCACAGGGTGCGGGATGGGTTAATCCCGTACCTAGTGTCACAATGGGCCACAGTACCCAGTCGCAGAGTGCGGTCTGGGTTTATCCCGGACCTGGTTTCACAATGGTCCACAGTACCCAGTCGCAGAGTGCGGGATGAGTTTACCCCGTAGCTGGTGTCACAATGGGCCACAATACCCAGTCACAGAGTGCGGGGGATGGGTTTACCCCGTACCTGGTTTCACAATGGGCCACAGTACCCAGTCACAGGATGCAGGATGGGTTTATCCCGGCCCCTGGTGTCAGGGGTCGTAGCGTGCATGAGCGGTATTACGTCGGTTTAATGTGTAGCGATGGGTCAACACGTTGTGGTTTGTTCTGCAGGTGTGTTGACACGATGCCTGGAGTCGCTGGAACACTCGGACAGGGAGTGCTCCGAGGCCGCCAGGACCTCCATGGCTTTAAGAGAGGTACGATTGGCTGGTCAACTGATATAGAGTCATTAAGTCCTTAATGATGTATCCAGAGGGTTTTGTACAAATTTTTTTTGTCTTGCCCCATTGTACGAGATTGGTGGGTCTTGCCCCATTGTACGAGATGGGTGTGTCTTGCCCCATTGTACGTGATGGGTGTGTCTTGCCCCATTGTACGAGATGGGTGTGTCTTGCCCCATTGTACGAGATGGGTGTACACGATGACGTATATATGAACGGAACATGTATTATAATAGATAACGCGTTAACGTTGTTTCTCACCGTAGCATGCGCTTAACATACCATGTGTACTAGTAAATCTATGTTGTACATTTATCTGTAACGTCTTTCTGTGGTTCGTTTCGCAGATTTTGAATTCGGCTTACCAAGTAGAAATAACTATCAGAGCCGGTTCGTCCATGATGAAGGTGTTGCTGGAGAAAATGCGACAGGTACAGTATATCCTGACGCAATATATCTATGATATATACCCAGGGCACTGGCTTTTAGATTGTGACCAAGGAAGCTTTAAATATTCATGTAGCTTCAACAATATAATTGTTTGTTACCAACTAAGTGTTCAATAGTAACCAGCTAAGTGTTCAATAGTAACCAGCTAAGTGTTCAATAGTAACCAACTAAATGCTGTATAATGTAATGTATAATACAATGCAAATGGCTTATTGCTGTGTAGCAAAATTAATTCCTTGTATCTGCCCGTAGCCACAACTTATGTCACGATAAACAATTTATGTGTCAGGATTATCACACTGGGGGTCCTTATAGTAGTGAAGAAATCAGTCACGATGGGCCATTCGACAGTGGATGCACCACTCACTGTGGGTGTCTCGTCTCCTGTTTAATCTAATAATCACAACTCACAATGTTCTGAACATAAATGTTCTCGGATAGATAATACACTTGATTCTCAGTGGACCTTTGTTCTGGGCAGTTTATGCACTGTTCCTGTTGGGCGGTTTATTGTGTAGTTATAGAAGTATTTACGGGGGACACTCCTTCCTGTGGATACAATCGATACGTTGTGTATTCTCTGTTCTGGCAGGTTATTCATGGTTCCCCTATCGGATGGTTCATGTGAGATTTAATTCACTACGCACTGGACATTCCTTGTTTTAGTTGATACACTCGATGCCCTGGAAGACTCCACCTATAATTGACGATGATTGGAAGCGAAGGACTGCCTCCGACATGCTAAACAGTCTCAGCGAGTCCAGGTCAGTCTGCCCATGGTCTAGTACCAGGACTGAGTATATTATAGACTATAGAAGTGTAATAGGCTAGTTGGTCTATGCCATGGATCTTGTCACATACTGATGTGTTCCTTAAAATAATGAAACATTAAAGCCAGCCGCACCCCCAGAGAGCTTAGCATAGGACCAGTTAGCCGTGTGTCTGTGTGTAATGTATCCCTTCTGTTTGCCGCCGCGACGTGCAGACTGGCGAAGAGCATCTGTACCCAGATCAAGGAGCGCCTGAAGCGCAGTCACGACATGTTCTCCACGGCGCTCAAACAGCTCGAGGCGCGTCACTCCGGGCGTCTGGAGCGGACAGAGGAGCAGCGCCTGAAGGTGCGCAAGCACCACGCCCCGAGGGTGGCCCGCCTGGCTCTGGAGAGCACCTCGCACCGTGACGTCATTCTCTACGGTCAGTGGCTTGGACAGGGTGGGGGGGGGGAGGCGCCTGGCCCTGGAGTGCACCTCGCACCGTGACGTCATCCTCTACGGTCAGTGGCTAGGGGGGGGGGGGGAGACGCCTGGCCCTGGAGAGCACCTCGCACCGTGACGTCATTCTCTACGGTCAGTGGCTTGGACAGGGTGGGGGGGGGGGGAGGCGCCTGGCCCTGGAGTGCACCTCGCACCGTGACGTCATCCTCTACGGTCAGTGGCTAGGGG